>JAGDQP010048623.1:0-14706 GCA_022664845.1 Lepisma saccharinum
TTACGTATATGGAGAGTATGAAGTAAAAACTACACTTGGAAATGGATGGGATGCGCCAAATGATATTTAAATTCTTCCGTAAATGATCTGCTCCCCCCCACCAAACAAAAACTGAACTGACGCCACTGGTTAGAAATGCTAGAGTTGCTCTACAATTTCAACTATGAGCAAGTTCCCAATTTTACCTGTATTTTGCAAAGCATGTATAAAGGTAAGCAAGAAAGTTCTGTCGCTTTTTCACCCACCACCTTCGAACATCTATATGTCACCTAAGACGTACCTGGAAGATCAAAAATAGTCCCCATCAGCATCGACGACCTTCTTCCAAAGTTCGGGAAGGCCATGGATTCCATCGCGGCAGAACTTGGTGGGCCATGAAGCGAAGAAGGTATCAAGTGCATTTTGCACCTCTACTAGGGATTTGAACTGGCGTCCTCTAAGGTGATTGTCCAAGGAATGGAACAGGTGAAAATCGGACGGTGAGTATGGCGGATGCAATAGTGTTTCCCATTCAAGGTGTAGAATGATGTCCCGGGTCATCCTAGCCACGTGGGGCTTAGCGTTGTCCTGTAACAGGAGGACCCCTTTGCGATTCAGAAGTTTTTAGTTTTTCTTGAACACGGCTCAACTGCTGACATTACACAGTTTCATTGATGTTCTGACCAGCTGGTAGCAGTTCCCGATGCACGATGCAGCGAGCAGTCCACCAAACACACAGGAGAACCTTCTTCTGGTGCAGTGCTGGTTTCGGCTGTTTTGGAACCGGTTCATGGGGTGCTAACCAATGATGACGGCGCCGTGGAGCTTCGTACAGGACCACTTTTCATCACATGTCAACACCCTGTCCAGAAATGTCTCCTTCCTCAGACGAGACAGCAAAGAAATACAGGTGTCTGCTCGCGTTGCCTTCTGGCCCGGAGTCAAATCATGTGGGACCCATCGACCCAACTTGTAGTGCTTCCCAAGTTGATGGAGGTGCTGCCGAATCGATTCTCCACTCACACTGAATTGTAGTCCCAGTTTCTCACATGTCTGGCCACTGTTCGCCTTAATTGCTGCCTAAAGATCTTCATTTAGTACCTGTGTTGGTCTTCCTGCACGTGGTGCGTCTTCGAGTGTTTCGTCACCGTCCTTAAAATTGGTAAACCACCGCTGCACTGTCAGCGTAGTCACGACACCCTCACCAAAGACCTGGCATATCTTCCGCCCCGCTGCAGCTGCGTTTGACCCCAGTTTGAACTCGTACAGCATACACGCCCTTATGACGCTCTGTGGAGGTCCCATGTTCATTCTGTCCTTCCGCACGTTCACGGTGTAACTGAACTGCCACAACCAGGTAGAATGTTGGCTATACCCATACCAACAACTGACCTTCGCCTGATCTCCATTCGCATTCAACTCACGGTGTGAGGGCCAATTGAACACAGACCTTCACAAAAAGCGACAAAACTTTCTTGGTTCCCTTTATACATGTGCAAATACTGTATATTTATCTGATTACTAATTTGAACGCATTTAGGTTTTCATCGGGAAAGTAGTTTTATTGAGTTTAGGCTTGTAATGAGCTGCTTAAAACTTCATTTAATTCTGTATTATTTGAGCGAACACATTTGAACTTTTCGAAGTGAAAGAATTGTTTGAGTTATGGTTATTTTTTAAAGAATTTTACATTGTTTTCAAACAGTTTTATTATTTACAACTAATTTCATTTGTATACATTATTTCCAAAGTATATAAAATGTTCAAAACGAAGTGAAATAAACTGTTTCATGCATGAATATTAAAAGTTTGACCGAGTACATAACTGACCAATCCCGAATGTCAAATCGCATACAATACAAAAATGTAGTTGGGATAAAAAAAAAAGTCGCCTCCCCGCCAAGATATTCTATTTATTTATGTTAAAAACGTTGCATTTGGGGAATAAGATAGCAGTAAACTTCTAAATATTCTTCGTTAATATTATTTACCTTTGTTGCAAAATGTTTCTTTTTCTCATTACTTCAAGGAGTTTCTGTATCAAACAATCCTTCCCTCAACAGGAGCCAGCCTTGAACTTGGCACAAAATTGCCGTATCTCTGAAGTTATTTTCCCAATCATGCACATGCGCAAAAACAATTTTTTAGGCATTTGGGAGAGCCGTATTCTAGCTGGCCTCAACTTGATTCGGAAAGTAATGAATCGTCGCGTGGACGTCACAGGTTTCATTGGAACAGGTTACAAATAGAGCGAAGAACTGTGCTTGTGTATGCTATGAGATAATGAAATATACATTTTTTCTCCTTTATTGATTGGTAGTGCCAAGGCACACTGGCTCCCCCTTACTGGACGCGGCTGATAAAGTGTCAAACACGTCATGCATTAATAAATCGTAGACAATTTTCCATTTGTTTGCAAGAGCTCAGGGCTAATCAGGAGTGCAATCATCCCTTCTGGAAGATTATCTACCTTTTTGGAGGTAAGAACTCTTGGAAGAAATTATATAATCTTTTGTACCTTAAAAGTTATAGCATGGGTTCCATTCCAACTCCATGCCTCTAGTGAGTCTAATCCATCACTCTTGTACACCAGTTCCCACGCCACACCATTCCAATACTTCGTTACTACTGTTAACCAGTCATTCACTTCTCCGCTATCTTTCATTCACAAAAGATGCGGAAGTACTTTTAGTACACGAGCAACGCGTTTTCTCACGTTTGGGGAGGTTTTACGCAGAAGGTTGCAGCTAGTGGCAGCTAAATGTTGGATGCCCTGAAAGTATTTATATTAACGTAAAATCAGAGCTTGGCCTCGCTTTACTTTTTTTGTGCGTCTCTATGAAATTAGGAAAATCATCCAAAGTTTTACCTTAGTATTTTGATGTATATATAATCGTTAAGATACAACTCTCAACTACATTAAAGTTATGATTACAGTAGGTGAACTAGAAAATCTACCATATTTTAAATAACAAGTTACTTGTCTCATTTACAGCTGCAGCAGAAAATGCACATAAACGTATTCCGAAAATATTGAAAAAAATGGGCAACGTTGAGCGCATATACACTAAAGGTTATGTGTTTCTGATTTAGAAATGGAGTAGTTTAGTGTCTATTGGACATTTAACTACAACATAAAATAGGTTTCGAGTTTATTTTTTAAATTTTAATTTTGATATTTTGTCCCAAGTTTTTCGATTTCGTCCCACTGTGCGGCGGAGGTCCCCTCGACACTTGAGGCCTTGTGTGGTGGCACCACTCGCCCTTCCGTCGTGCCGATACTGTCTCTAATTTTTTTGTTCCTCCATATTTTTAATGTAACAGGCATGTATGTCCATAATGCGTTTTATTATCTCTTATATAGTACGAATATGCCTTAACAAAATGCCTTTATCTACTTGACACTATACAAAATTCCATTCTTTCGATTGTTCTAAAGGTATCTGCTTTCGTTTGTTATCACTATAACAGCTGCCGTGGATATCAGAACTATAATTAAGAATCACCGCAATCAATCTCATAGCTTGGATAAACCTAACGGGACATGCCCTATAATCATGCCTTTTTTTTCTGATGAGTTTCCTTGTGCGTTTGGAATTAGAAAAGAAGTATTCACGCGTGGAATTCTTCATCAGAATGTTGAAAGCAACGGCTGACCGCAGGGTTTTAGTATATAACAGACCTCTGATTCAGTCTCCAAGGGCATTCGGTTAGGAAACATGTCACTGCACATAAAAATCGTTTGGAATGACTCTGTCGCAGAAAGAGCTTTGAAAAACGAAGTCACCATACAATGAACAGAGAGCAGTGGAAGGAAAAAGAGAGCTCTTCCGTCTCCTCTGAATTCTTTTTTTCGCATCTTTTATAAACTTAGTGAGATTCAAGAACGTCCAAAGAAAGTTATAAAAAAATCACTCCTGAGAACGGATATTTTATAAAGAGTGTGCTGTCAAGGGAGTCTCAATTTACTTTGTTGAGGGAAAGGTTCCAAGAAAATCAAAACGGTCCAATAGGTTCTCGACAACCGAAAACAAGAGAAGGGAATTTTAGTAAATATTTACAGAATCAAAAGATATGCACTATGATTTTAATCGAAATACGTAATTATTCAGAATTAAATATAAATATATTACCATATTTTATGGTATAAATAAAAAGCTTGTCTGCAGAGTTTCGTGGTTTTTTTAATGACCATTTGGCTGCAAGTAAGTTCTTAAATATTCTCTACAATGCACATTTTCTGAATTTGTTAAAAGGTTTTCCCAAACACTATTTTATATCAGACTGTTATTCATCTAGTTCATTTAATATGTTAATTTAAGTCATTTCTGATTTGTAATGCTAATGCGATTGTCAAATGATAGTCTTTTTACACATTGAGAAAACTACTTTCTTCAGATTTTTTTTCATAGCAGGTACGTATTTGTTTCTAGAGAGCTAAAACTACGGATTCCTGTTTCCGAACTTCATTGTTCCTTGAATAGTACTATAATGAAAATATTTATGATATAGTAGAACAAGCATAAAATGTATGAATCATAGGGTCAAGTATACTGTAATAGTAAAAAATAAAAATATTGTAAAATACTTTAAAAACATAGAGGCTTTTTCTCATAACCGTCAGAGTTTCCGCCAGGGTTTTCAGTTTGGGGGTAGAAAGTCAAAATTGGGAGAGTGTAAGTGGAGTTTTGCAACGTTTCTATCGATTTTTCACAGCAAAAATTCAAGTTGCGGGGTGTTGTCGAGATTTTGGGGAGTGACACCCCCCACAAGGAGGTCTGGTGGAATCACTGCCGTTATATGTTTTCAGTTTTTTCAAAATTGTAAGAATGATTTGACTAAAAATAGAAACTTGGGGCGCTGTCAGAAAATATCAATATTAAGTTGTTAATCACGGATAATGGTTTTAATTTTTAAACATACAACTGAAGACTTGAAATAAGTAAGGCATTAAGTTCCATTTTTCAACTTATGAGAAGAAAAAAAGTTTCTAAAATTTTATTTCACTTCAATCAAGTCTTCAATTCAGGGGCTCATTCAGAGAAGGGGATAAGCCACCCAGCAATAAAGGCGTGAGTACTGTTCCTTCGCAGTCATTTGTAATTGTGTCCAATGAACATACCACTACTTGATGTCGCATGAAACCTGGAGACTACATGGCCCGTTAACTTTAGTAAACTTTATTTTTATATGGGTCAGTCTAGTAACTTTGGACTCTGGCCCGTCACGATTTGCTCTTTAGACATTAAAATCCACACTCATGCCCCCGCCGGCAGGGGCGGACTGGCCAGGGCCGCAATTGCGGCCTAGGCCCTCTCAGAAAAAAAATAATGAAAACAATAAAGAAAGAGAGAAAAGCTAAATAATTAAGTAGATCATTGGTTATTATGCTGCCAGCACACACCCCTCTTCCATCCTTCTATCAGTAAGTTAACTTTTTCAATAGGGCCATTTTGTTACTGAATTTGTGGCTATGCCCATCTTTTACTATGGTGTTTTATTATTGGAAACTGTGATTTACTTTGTGCCTGGGGCCTTGGGCCCTTCTTTCATTATATTGTGCAGTTGGGGCCCTTCTTTCATTACATTGTGCAGTTGGGGCCCTGAGCCCTTTTTTCATTATGTTGGACAGCTGGGGTCCTTTCATCGTTGAAGACTGGGGCCTGGTTTGTAGCTGGGCTCATATTTAACCACAGGCTGATGGCCTTTTTATGGATGTTAACACATCTTGTAGGTCTATATTTGATAACTCAAAAATGAAAAAACAGCGCATTTTTAAAAATGTATTTACTTTTTCCTAGTCCAAATATCAAGTTCATTTAGAACAGAAAACATGCTTCGTTTTTTGGAATTATCCGCTGGAGCTTAGGCTACAGTGTTGACATGGATTTTTTCTCGCCAGCTTAAATACCATAATTCTATCCAGCTCTGGAATAAAAGTGTTCTATCACAATCATGTCCAGTAGGCGATAATGCCAATAAAGTACGAGATTGAAAATAATGGTGTAGGTAATTACTACAGTGGACGCAAAATAACGTCATTGCTAATCAGAAGACAATGCACGACGTTTTAGAGTAGGGCCTGCTCAGAATAGACGTAGCCCTGCAGTGAGCAATGCCTCTTCCTTAGCGGCCAAGTTATTATTTTTGCGTCTACTGTATGAGGTTGATTCACGTTACGCCACAGAGGTGTTTTGATCACGTGGTGCCGGTAAAAACATCCAAGGTACATCAGAATCATTTGCAGAACTTTATACAGGCTACCTCAAACAATGTAAACAAATGACGTCATTGAAGTCTCAGTGAAATTTTTCTATCGATTTTGGAGTGTTCGATCAATGTTTGAAGGCTGACACAAGAGGGAATATTTCAACGTTTAGGCAAACAAAGGTCGTACGTACTTTGATCGAAAACTTCAAAATTGATAGAAAAATTTCACTGAGGCTACAATGACGTCATTTGTTTACATTGTGTGGGTGGAGGTAAGCCGTATAAAGTTCTGCAAAGTTGCTGACGGCTTTTGCATATGTCCTACTGAATATACTGAAAAAGCATGTTAAGGAAGCTATATCGCTCAGTAAATAGCACAAGGAATTGCAGCAACGTCGTGGAAATCTGAAAGGGCAGGGAAGAGGATCGCTAATGACTTTTCTATCAAAAACGTTTATAAATAGAAAACTAATTCGTATTATTGGACAGTTATTGCAGAAGAAAATAGTGGAAGACGTCAAGAAAGTGGGCATTTTCAGCATAATGGTTGATTCTACCCAAGATATTTCAGTGCTCAATCAGCTGGCTATAGTAATTCGCTACGTTCTAAACGGCCAAGTATTTGAAAAGCTGTTAGCAGTTGTCGTAAACAGTGACGCTACAGGACAAGGAACTTATAATCAAATCAAAAGAGTACTTTCTGCCAACAATGTTTTGATGTCTGATATTGTAGGCTGCTCTTTTGATGGAGCTGCTAACTTGAGTGGATGCTATAAAGGAGTTAAAGCATTACTGGAGAAGGATAATCATGAAATCATTTACACCCACTGCATGACTCATGCTCTTAATTTGATTATGACAAATTCGACTGAGCAGATCCCTGAAGCTGCAAATTTATTTGGTGTGGTTCAAACTAGTGCTGTGTTCCTGTCTGAATCCTACAAAAGAATGGATGCTTGGAATAAAATGATTGATGCAAGCTACGAGGGGCATGACAGACTACGAGAACTTCAAATCGTTGGTGCAACACGATGGTGGAGCAAAAACAAGGCACTAAATGCGATAATCGACAGTAACGAGTTTCGCTACGAGATAGGAAGCCATCATCATCAAGATTTCTTACATTTTTATTGTTTCTCAATGATGTTGTACAGGACAGACGCTTTGATGCGAAATCACAATTTCAAGCTCAGACTTTGCTGAATAAATGGACAGAATTTAAAACTGTAATGATGTGCTCCGCGTATCAGGACTTGTTTACAGAAACTGAGTCTGTTTCAAAATACCTGCAGTCTCATGGATTGGACTATCTTACAACCTGGAGATTTGTAGACAATTTTCAGTAGCAGCTTCAGAAGAAAACAGAGGCAAAAGAAAATGTCTGTTTAATGCTTTACGAAAATACAAAAATATTTTGTTAGAAGATAAATCAACAGCTTGCGCAATCTGGTGTAGAGATAGAAATGGAAGAAGACTTTCCGCCCAGAAGAATCTCAAAGAAGAAGAAAATGCCAGGAGAGCTTGCCGCAGATGAACGGGGAAAGAACTTAAATGTAAGTGAATATGATTTATTCAGAATAGAAAACATCAACGAAATTCTGAATACAGCTGCTACATGTGTCAGTGATAGATTTCAGCAGCCAAAAGACTTACTGTCTGAACTTCAAATGCTGGATCCCAAGCACTTTTCCGAAATCAAGAAGAATGGTGTGCCTGCAGGAGCTATCAGAGTTCTTGCGAAAAAAACTAAATATAGAACAGGAGGAAATATGCAAAGAGCTCCAGCAGTTGTCTGTCGTGTATGACGTTCTCTGTCACAAAACGTTCTGCTTTTTGATGATCCTGAAGAGAATGATGCCCCTGAATCCGTAGAAGAAGAAGAAGATGATGATTATGGATCTGAGCCTGCTATGCGAGATGGAACATCTTTGGACGGGATTCACGGCAAGAGTGATAATGATGCTGCAAACAGCTTGTGTAAAAATTGTTTGTCATGTGCAGGGAAAATTTTGTACCAATTTTTATGTTAGTCTAGTTGTTTTAATAATTTATACATTGTATACAAATATGCGTTGTCTTTACCATGCACACAAGTGACATGTGAAAGGTTCTTCTAAAAGTTAAAGTTGGTGAAAACAAATCTCAGAGCTAGTTTGTTTAAAGACATTTTGGACACATTTTTACTAATGAGTATGGAAAGAGACATGTTAAATTCAGTGTCCATGGACGATGTTATTCGGTAACTCTCCAATTCATCATCTGAACTGAAAAGAATCTTAACTTTTTAAAATTATTAGCTGTTTAGTGTTTCAGCAGTGTTTTCCATTTTCAGTAAAACTGTCGTGTTCATTCCACAGTCAAACGTTATTATTAGTTATTTAGTGTTTCTATTTTCAGTAAGCTGTTCTGTTCATCCCACAGTAAAAAGTTATTGGCTATTATTTGTTTAGTGTTTCAGCTACTATATGGTAATACAATAATAATTATAAAATATTCTCTCGAGAGTTTATGTTTCTGGAAATCCTGTGCTTTGCTGTTTGATTAAAACTTGCTGTGACATCAAATTTCGAATGACCAAAGATAAATCATAGCTTGCAAAAACTACCAAGTAACAACGAATTTACAACTGCATAACGCGATGGCTCATTGTACGCTATTTTAGAAATTGGTGTAATAGTCTGAGGGCCCTCCTTGGTAACCGCGGCCTAGGCCCTAATATACCCAGTCCGCCCCTGCCCGCCGGGACTCGAACCCTGGACTTTCGAATCGTTGACCTACCGCCCTAGACCGCACGGCTACCCGGACGGCTCCATGGCCCGTCCGACAACAAGCAGAGTGATACATCAGATTGTACACATATGTCATATATGTACCAGGAAATGGCAACCTCACCTATATTGTCTGTGTGGCTTTGTTCACCACATTTTATTTCTTAACTACATATATAGTGTCCCTCAAATAATTCCCGAAACTTCTTGAAATAAGCACGAAATAAGCACCTCCTTCTCTATAGACAAAACAGACATATTACTGAGGTGAATTTAATCGTACTGTAATGAAGTTACACAGTATAGGGGATAAATTAACGTACCAATCAGCGAGCGCGGTAGCGCGCGCAGCCAAGTTCCCAGCCGACCCGACGACACGCGGTGCTAAGTAGCTTTACACGAAACACCAAAAAAAAGCGCACAACAGTTAAATCACCATTTTCAAGACACTACTGATTACTTACTAATTACCCCAGTACCACCAAATTACCCACGTTTGCTAGGAAGAACATCTTCTATAATACTACCAAACCTCAATTCACAGGGTTCATGGGGTGCTGAGTTATAAGCCCCCAAAATGAGGTTTTTGTGGTGTAATAACCACTCACTGACTGACATAAATGTTTGACATGTTTCCGTCTAGCTAGAAACACCAAATTTGGTATAAAGGTGTATGACCATGAGTAGATAAAGGAAAAAGTCCGAAATGTTGAAAAAATCGCCATCTTGGATCCAAAATGGCCGCCAAACCCATAGTTGTATAGGAATGCACAGCCTAAACCACTGAGGATATTAAATTGAAATTTGGTATGGAGGTACAATATCACTAGTAGGTTATTAAAATATTACACAATGTATCCATAAACGACCCCTAGGGGGGGCACAATAGCCCCTCAAATTGTAAAATCAATAAGGGACACAGGAATTGTATAGAAAATATAACTGTTGTGCCATCTTTTTCATTAGCTATATAACTTGTTGCGAAGTGAACATTTTGTGAACGAGATTAAGTTATTTACAGTGTAAAATTATATACGTTATTTTTTTATTTTTTTTTAGTGAAATATCGTAAACAGTACATGGCCATAAACGTTTGGTTTGCGCTGTACAATGTGTTAATCAATGAAAATGGTTTCTGGCCATTAACTATATGGTTCGAGCTAAGAAATGAAAAATCAATGAGAGAGAAGAACATGAAGAATAGTAATATACAAACAAAACCTACCCCTAAATAGAAAATTATATTTATAAAAAGTTGTGATATCCGAATCCAAAACACTCCGTGTCAAAAACAAAGCCAAGTTCATATCCTAAGCAGTTCAATAAAGAGAGAGGTTTCAGCATATGGAAGTTGTGATGTATAAAATTGGCCAAGTTCTTTCATAAGTAGTTCTCATATAAATTTAGCTAAGTTTTATGGAACAAATTAATTTTCCTTATACTTCTTAAATGACTGGGATTGTTTTAAGAACTTGGCCAACTGATCTGGCAATTCTACTGGCACCTGAAACACTGTACTGTTCGATTAAATTCCAGACCAGTTGGTCAAATTCTTAAAACAATCCCAGTCATGTAAGCAGTATAAGGAAAATTAATTTATTCCATAAAACTTAGCTAAATTTATATGAGAACTACTTATGAAAGAACTTCGCCAATTTTATATATCACAACTTCCATATGCTGAAACCTCTCTCTTTTTTGTACTGCTTAGGATATGAACTTGGCTTTGTTTTTGACACGGAGTGTTTTGGATTCGGATACGTTATTACAATTCAACTTCCATCCCTGTACCTTTCGTTCCTTTTTACATTGTTTTCTTTAGTTCACAATGGTTCGTGGTGTCCTGAAACATTGCAACGTTAATTTAACTCATTTCCCGACATCAAACAATGATGAAATTTGCACAGAGATGCAAGTGGGTGATAATACAATATTTCATTTTTACTTTCATATAATTCTATATATTTATATATTTTATAAGCATATTTTTTTTAAATATGAACTTCTATATCCTAAAACAAATGCTAGCATGCAACGATCTGTCGTTTGACTAGTTGCAGAACACTTTAGCATTTGGGTCACAAAACATTGGCTTGAGAAAAAGTATCCGAACGCCGAAATAAGTCGAAAAGAAATAATAAAAAAACTTTTTAAAAACATAATTTTCTTAGACAATTCGTACTAAAAAGTAAAAAATAATTATGTTTATCCATGACTAAAACGAAAAGCATGGGGTGTACTCTTATATACAGTTCAATTGGCGCGCTCATACTTTTCTTTTTAGTCATGGATAAACAAAATTATTTTTTTACTTTTTAGTACGAATTGTTTAAGAAAAGTATAACTTTAAAAAGTTTTTAATCACTTTCGGGGTTAGAGTAACGTTGAGAGTCGTCATAATATAAAAGGAAAAGGAAAATATTAATGAGTATGAGGGTTACTCGAGGCCGAGCGGTTAGAGCGACAAACCACCAACGACGAACGCAGAAAGTTTCATAATTTTAAAAACCCCTGCAGACCAGTAGAGAATTTGCAAACAAATATCAACGTGAAAGAAATGGATGAAAACAGCAAATGTGATGAGTAATTCTCGGTCAGGCAGTTCAATGCTCTCCATTTGGTCAAATGAGAAAGATGATTTTAAGCCGTTGAACTGTTAGGAAAATACAACGTTACAAAACCTTTTCGAAAATAATCCACTTCTTGACGTTGAAAACTATGTTGATTCTAAACGTCAAATAAACTGTTGAACAGGCTAACATTTCGGTACATATACAACGTTAAAATTACGTAGAGGGACTAACGTTGAATCCACCGTTTCTCAACGTCTGTGTGCTCCTGGGCTATTTGTGCTTTAAACTAACATTGTGCCCTTCAATCTTTAAAATTCTCTTAATTGAATGGATCAAGGTGTTTGAACTGTTTCTAGGAGATTCTTTACTGAAGTGCAATGTATTCGATGATCATTAGAGGATGAAACCTCAGTGTGTTAACTGCAAGGGAGATCACACGGCCTGGTCGCGTGACTGTCCGGTATTTAAAGAAGAAAAACGCATTAGAGAGCTGATGGTGATTGAGAAAATATCTGCTGGCGATGCAAAACGTCGCGTAAAAGAGTCTCAACGCACCCTTCCCTCGGGTGCGTTTTCACATGTTGTAGCCAAAATAGCAGTTAAAACTGTCTCGGTTGGTACCCAGACAGTTAATGTATCAACACAAACAGAGTCTGATGTGCATGACGACCTTCCGAAGCCGCCCAAAGAATCGGAGACTCCTCGCAATATGCCGACGCAGAGTCAGGGACAACACACGCCTGTGCAGAGCTCTAGAGCTCCACGTGTTAAGACTACATTTAGTCCCTATAAAGTCCCGAAATTAGTTCGAACTTCGCCTCTCGCTACAAGCATTCAGACTCTGACGAACGTTTTGTCTGCTCAATTAGCTCAGGAAGAGTCTGCACATACTATCGATGAACCAAGTTCATCTTTGACTTCAGACATGATTCAGGACCACCTGATGGATATGGATTTTAATATTGTGGGAAGAAAAGGAAACCTAGGTATAAACCTAAACTTAAACGGTAATCTTTTACTTGTTTTTGGAGAGTTTTGTGATTTCCGTTCATTTTATATGATTATGCTCCTTAGCTGTTATGTTTTATAGTGTAGTTTTGTTTTATCTTGTGAAGGCCCATTTACAGGCTTGCATTAAGTTTTATAGTGTAGTTTTGTTTTATATTTTGTAAAGCCCCATTTACAGGCTTCCTTGTTATACTGGCCATTTACACCAGTGGGCTGATTGTGAAGACCTTTTACATCTTCATCTTTTATATTCTTTTATTATTTTAATTAACAGCTAAATTTTGAAATGACCAAGATAAGGGGCTTCCCCCGTATCGGGACGGGCGTAATCCATAGTGCTGTTACCGCCCACAAAATTTATTTTATCTTATCTGATCATTAGAGGAAAAGATATTTCTAAATTCAGAGCACAACCTTTGTATTTTAAGTTTCTAAATACACGCACAACAAGCAGGTTACAAGAATGGAAATAACAATCAGAAAGAGTGGATAATCGGATATCAACACTGTTGATCAAAACGGGACGTAATCAACCTGTTAATTAAGGAATACGTGGGTGAATCTATTAATCATTATTACATAAGCCTTTTTATGTTGTTACTCGTCTCCGTTCTAGATGTTGGCTCTACACGTACCATCATTGCAGTAAAATGATTGCTTTCCCGTTAAACCATTTTATATTAATTTTTATATAGATAATCGTTACTGATTATTACTGGTTAATGAACTACAAGCATTTTATAATCGAGTTCTACTTATTTACTAGTTATTATTTAATGTGTAAGGCGATTGTTTGGTATGGTATCTCTTATGCAGTGTGTCCTAGAAATAATGTTCCAAAATTCAAGGGGTAATTCTTCACGTAAAAAAAATAACGTTCTTGTAAAACATTTCAAAACTGTGCGTGGTTTTGGAGCTGCAGGAGCTCAAAGTTAGAGCGGCATCGACACAAACAATGTATTTCGACGAATAATGATGTAAGCTGTGTGGGCTAAGCAAATTACACTCGAAGTAGTACCCGATACATCAATTTATGCAATGTTTATGAATATGAGAGTGCCGCATAGAAAGGTTAAGCAACATAATTTTATATTGTGAAAGAATTCAATGGTTTAATAGGTTAAGCATAGAAATCATAAACATATGATAACTTAAATAGATGTATTGTGTACTACCTCGATAGTGATTTTGTTAGTCCGATCCCGCTTATGCCATTATTTGTGAAATTAGATATAAAGTCATTTGTGGCGATGTCACCGAAACTTTGAGCGCCTGTAGCTCTGAAACGAAGCTGAATTTCCTGAATTTATACAAGGAAACTTTTTCTTGTTTTTATGTGAGGAATCAGCTCCTGAAGTTTCGGGCATTATTTGAGGGACACTTATATGTAGTTTAGAAATAAAATATGGTGAACAAAGCCACACAGACAATATAGGTGAGGTTGCCATTTCCTGGTACATCTATGACATATGTGTACAATCTGATGTATCACTGCTTGTTGTCGAACGGGTCATGGAGCCGGCCGGGAAGCCGTGCGGTCTAGGGCGGTAGGTCAACGATTCGAAAATCCAGGGTTCGAGTCCCGGCAAGGGCATGGGTGTGGATTTTAATGTCTAAAGAGCCAGAGTCCAAAGGTACTAGACTGACCCATATAAAAATAAAGTTTATCAAAGTTAACAGGCCATGGAGTCTCCAGGGTTGATGCGACATCATCCATTGGACACAATTTCAAATGACTGCGAAGGAACAGTACTCACGCCTTTATTGCTGGGTGGCTTATCCCCTTCTCTGAATGAGCCCCTGAATTGAAGACTTGATTGAAGTGAAATAAAATTTTAGAAACTTTTTTTCTTCTCATAAGTTGAAAAATGGAACTTAATGCCTTACTTATTTCAAGTCTTCAGTTGTATGTTTAAAAATTAAAACCATTATCCGTGCTTAACATAACTTAATATTGATATTTTCTGACAGCGCCCCAGGTTTCTATTTTTAGTCAACTCATTCTTACAATTTTGAAAAAGCTGAAAACATATAACGGCAGTGATTCCACCAGACCTCCTTGTGGGGGGTCACTCCCCAAAATCTCGACAACACCCCGCAACTTGAATTTTTTGCTGTGAAAAATCGATAAAAACGTTAAAGTATTTTATAATATTTTTATTTTTTTT
>JAGDQP010048624.1:0-14706 GCA_022664845.1 Lepisma saccharinum
ACAATTAGCTCAGGACGAGTCTGTAGATACTATCCATCAACCAAGTTCATCTTTGTCCTCCGACATGGTTGAGGACCCCCTGATGGATATAGATTTTAATCTCGTTGGAAGGAGAGGGAAACCTAGGTATAAACGTAAACTTAAACGGTAATCTTCTACTTGTTTTCGAAGATTTTTATGATTTCCGTTTATTTTATATGAATATGCTCCTTTGCTGTTAATTTTTATAGTGTAGTTTTGTTTTATCTTGTGAAGTCCCATTTACAGGCTTCCATTAAGTTTTATAGTGTAGTTTGTTTTATTTGTAAAGGCCCGTTTACAGGCTTGGTTTTTATTCTGGCCATTTACACCAGTGTGCTGATTGTGAAGACCTTTTACATCTTCATCTTTTATATTCTTTTATTATTTTAGTTAACAGCTATTTTTAGACGTGACAAAGATAAGGGGCTTCCCCGTATCGGGACGGGCGTAAGCCATAGTGCTGTTACCGCCCATAAAATTCATTTTATCATTTACCAAGGATCAGGGCGTGTTCTTAAAATGGCAAAAACTGTGAGATTTTATCTTCAAAGTTTTGGAAGTTAGCCCGAGGGGGTCTGTAGATTACGCTGATTAGAACAGGTTGGTTGCAGATCCGACATTCTAATATAATGTACTCTGAGCTAAAGTCATATTCAGGCGGCAACATAGCGAGAATTTTTGCTTCGATTTGTTCATTGATGTATATCGCAACTCCGCCTGCTCCTTTCAGAATCCTATCATTTCTAATTAAAATAAACCCGGGTATGTAATAAAGGTCGTCACTTAAAGTTGGCTTGGCCCAAGTTTCGCTAACGAGAGTGAAATGTAGGTTACTTTGGGGGAGGATTAATTCTTGAAACTCGTGAAATGTACTCAGGAGAGATTGTGTGTTTAGGTGAATGTCCCTGAGGAACTCTATCGAGTTCGGTTTTTAACAATAGCGCAGTGGTTGAAAAAGTTGTTGGGGTGGAAGAAGGCAAAAAAGGTCACCGACCCCGCATGATGAAACTGGAATTTGTGGGAGTGCTTGGAAGGTTTCTCGAGTCGGTGTTGCAACCTCTGTTTCTATATCCGTATTATTCATATACTACATAACAATAAAATAATATATGTAGAGAGAAAGTGAATTTTGAGTTATATACAAACTTACCATCACTCGACGATGAAATGTATTTACTGGATACAAGGTTATTGATGTAACACACTATCGTGGAATACAGTTTTTTACTATCTGTAACACATACACGAGAGGGATTGATATTTTTGTATATACAGCCCTCGTAATAAATGATAACTGGCACACGCTATAAGACAGATATAATAAATCACACACACACCAACAGACACACCAACACAAACACACAAATACACACACAGTGATGTCACTCTGTTTTGAAGTCATTGCTAGCAGAGCAAATACAAGGAGATGCTTCTTGGTTTTTTTCACAGTATTTCATGGCTTCACTTCCTTTCCTGTATGATATCTTGCAGTTCACGTTCATTTGTTATAACACGTTTTGTATTTCCAATTAAAACAAAAATACGTCCGTCCAGAGACCACGAATTCCTTTGTCCATAGCGTTCTTTCACTTGCTGAAGTAGTTTCAGCCGTTTTGCTGTCAGGGATTCGGTTAATAGAATACCTGTGTTTTTCAGTTTCCGCTTCGCTCGCCATATTACATCCCTATCACGGTAGGCAACAAAGCGAATGGTTATAGCCCGCTTATCTTGTTGTACCATCTGAGCTGCTGTCCTGTTTCATTCCCGAACACCAAGGCGATGAACACGATCAATCTTGTGTGGAAGGAGATCTATACCCAGTTTGTCACGAAACACACCAAGCACAGTCTTCATCAGATCTTCTCTTGGAACTTGTTTCACTCCATGTAGAATGAGGCAGTTGCGCCTACTATATTGTTCGAGTTCGTCCAGGGACTCCTCTTGTTTCTGCAGGCTGAGGGTGAAAGTTGCTAAATCGTCCTTTAATTGAGACAGTTCCTTCTTAATAACTGTAAGTTCTTCTGATATGCCGCTTAAGGTTGGTGCTGCTGTTTCAACCACCTTTTTGCTTGCTGAGGAACTTTCATCGAGCGATGCAAGAGCCTGAGTGAGTTTATCTTGAAGAACATTGACAGTAGATTCCAAGCTTTCACATCGCTTGTGTAAGTCCTTGTTTTTCATGCTGTCATTTTTGCCCTTGTTAGTTGTAAACACCGCATATAACGCTAGAGGATGCGAGGAGAATCACTGATATTGTTAAATACGTGATCTTGTATATATTTTTGCTGATTTTCGAACCGAACACGTTAAAATAGCATTTCTGGCGAAAATAAAGATGTGAATATGTTCTAGTTTAAGCACTTATTGCCAATATTGAAAGGTTATGAAGCTCCTCCGAAACTACGCGTGACTCCACTCGTCCGCCATGTGTGTTGTGTTTTCGGCAGAGAGAGATGGAATGATATCAGGCAGAGAGAGGGATATCATTCTACACATTACATTAATTGGAAGCAACGTACGACGTATTACCATCGGGATAATCAGCAAAACATGGACATCACAAGCAGCTAAATTCGCTTTCTATTTGAACTTTGACCCGCCATAACCTTGTTATTACTGGAGCCCTGCAGCTAGGATTTCACAGGTGTACTATACTCGTCATGAGCTTCAATTTAAGGTATCACTTGATGAGCAACTCGAGTCCTCACTTCGGGTACTTTACTTGTGAGAGACTTAGCTTGGGTAGGTAAAATGTCATGTATGATACAATACCAGTTATTAACAGCGAGTTCCATATGTTGAATAGAATATAAGTTGGTCCAGATGCGGTCTTGGTCACATTTGGCTCGTTGAAAAAGTGAAGCGTTAGACGTGATGATTTTGTTGGAGAAAAGATGCCGATACCATTGCTGGACCGTCCAGGAAGTTGCGTCCTGCTGGCCGATGATCGTATAGACGATATCCATGATGGGAGCTACTAAGTCCTTGCCGAATGCATCCCAAGATTTAATATTGACCGGTGATTTCACCTGCAAAAAATGCATCAGAAGGTGATAAAATGCAGAACTCACCGAGGAAGTGGCGCTAGTTATGCAATGTACCATTCGGTGAAGTTGAAGAGCTTGGCTTTGTATGTCAAGTTGTTTTAACCCCATGCCGCCTTTTTTATATGGTAGATACAAAACATTGCGATTGGTACCAAATTTGTAACCGGTCCAGATGAAAAAAACCTGTGTGTTTCACTATGGTGGCGAGCAGAGGAAAAATTTGTAGAAAATAGTATAACTTACTATAGAAAAATATATTGATAAATTGGATGCGTGCTTGATAGTTTTGAAAATGTTGCGATACTGAATGGTGTTTAGAATAAAGGTTTGCGTTAACTTTTGCGCAGTATTGAATTGTGAAGTCCGGATGTTAGCATTCCAATAGATTCCAAGTATGCGTAGCTCCTGAACCTGTGTGAATATCCTAGTAAAATCAGTTGAATACGTACTGGATATGAGAAGAATTTGAGATTTAGAAGTATTGAGTTGGAATCCTGTTCGGAGCGTACTATTAAACTGATGTCGTCCAGATAGGAATATATCTTGAGCGTAACTTGTTGCAAAGACCATCCCCTAAGATATGCCATAATATAATCTAAGAGGGGTGTGAGTGCAAGGCTAAACATGAGGCTGGATTCTAGCGCCCCTTGGATCAAGCTCTTGCGTAAGCGAAAGTGAGGCGAGAGCCACTGATTCACCTTAATTTGCAATGTTCTGCGAGTGAGAATATGACGGTACAACATAATAAAATCTTGCGGCAGACCCATTAAGCGCAGCACTTGCAATAGATATTGATGCTGGACGGTGTCGAAGGTAGCAGCGCAATCGAGACTAAGTAAGCCTACATCAGATAGGTCGATGGTACGTTGAACCCGAAGAAAATTTTTAATATTGAGAAGGAGTTCATAAATTGGGATTGATCCCTCAAGTCCACTCTGATAAGGATTTAACAGAGACACAATGCCGGGACGAAGTCTATTGTAAAGAACTTTCATTAGGATTTTATGCTCGGTATTGATTAAAGTGATCAAACGAAATTAGTTGGCAGTAGCACCAGAATTAGATTTGTTTGGTTTTTTGAGTAGCACACCAATTCCTTGTAAGTAGTCGTGCGTAAGGATGTGCCCTGTCCACAGTTCATTGTATAGGTTCAGTCAGGTATAAGTAAGGTTTGAAATTTGATGAACCACTGACCGGTGAGTCCGTCCGATCCGGGTGAAGCTTTAGGGTTGAGAGATTGGATAGCATTCTGTATTTCGGTGGCTTGAAATGGTGCCTGCAAATCCTGTTGATCTCGTAACGGTAAGAGAGGCGTGTACGGGGTTAATAGCTGGATTTACTGTTGACAAGCTGACTCATTATGCTGGCAGGAAAAGTAATGTTGATAATGTTGAAAAATGGCTGATGCAACTTGTGATCCTTTGCTAGTATGTAAATCGGATGACGTAAATTGGGGAATAACATTAATTCCTTTATGTTTATGAAGCTGCATATATTGTTGTAGATTTGGCGGTTCATTAATGCCCAATTTAGATAACGGCGAGGTGATGAAGATTTGTTGTGCTCGTTTGGCATACAGATTTTTAATAAACGCCCGAAAGCGATGAATAGTTGGTAACATGTTCTGCTCAGAAGAATGTTCAGAAATAACATTGTTTAATAACTGATGATAATAACGTAGTTGCGTTCGAGAATTGGTTGTCAAATTTTCTGGATAGGATTTGGAATAGTATTGAATCTTTTTCTTGATACGGAACCAGATGTCGATGCTACTTTTGGTGGGATCACGATGGCTTTGTTGATGATATTCGGCGCATAAGGGTTGGATGCCGGTGCGGTATGCTTCTATTGTTAAATCGCCAGGTGTAACAAGATTTTTAAAAGTTCACAGCCGGTAGTTCAATGATGGCTAAGAGAAGAGCGTGATCAGTCCAGGCCACTTTATATACTTCAGTTCTTTTAATATGGAAGACCAGAGGATGAGACATTGTTACAACGTCGATACGCTGGCTCCTTGCGCGTGATGATAAGTGAATCCAGGTAGGATAGGAAACAGGTGTGGCCATACATCAGTTAATATATACGTAGAGAGAAAACAATTATAGGTCTGACTAGGTGCCACACGAGAGGTGCTGTCAGCAGGGCGATGATACATGTTGATGTCACCAAGGATAATGACAGGATGTTGATGATAAACGTGCATTAGTTCAGCTAAATCGCTTAAAAATGTGTCGTGACGCTTTTGTAGGTTGTGGGTTCCACTTTTAGCGTAAATTCCAATGATGAGTACCTGCTCTAGAAAACCATAGATAATGCGGCCCGACGGATGATAGGTGAGCTCATTGAGTAAAATATCACCACAAGTCATCATCCTACTCCATGCACTTCTGTTGAGATGTAATTATTATTATAAGTATAGTTATTCGAATGATAGGTATGTGCAGTGGTTTCGGATGCTATCAGAATGTCAATATGGAGTTTCCAAATATTGCAACTTGTCAGGTGCCGTTGTGGCTGCGACGTTAAACGTTGCAAAGCCAAACGATTGGGTTGTGCTTATAGACAAGATAAACCCCAAAAAGAGAATGATAAAAGTACATACCTGGTAGTTGACACTAATAAGTGAACCTTTACCCGTTGACCGAGTACCAGCACACGTTGGACACTTGGTGCACATGATCGAATTCGATTATCGGTATTATTGATGCACAAATGGTTTAGATCGACTGTGTGTGATTGACGGTGACTTTGACTATGTGTGGTTATACCTTGTACCGGCGTTTACGTTTTTTGTTGTATGAATAGGTGGTTGAGAGGCAGAGTTAACACGTTTGTGGGAAAGTCCAACAGAACTACGAATCTCGTTTGCGTTCTCCGAAGCGGAGTCCATGTCTGTGTCCGAAATGGAACCACCGACGTCAGAGGAAGATGCCGCTCCACGTGACTGTACGGTATTGCTGTCATTTGGTCCTGGTAAAATAGGGGTATCTTCGTGAAGATCTGGATCGATCACCGTGAAGATCTGGATCGATCACTGTTGATCTCGTCGGTTGAAACACACAATACTGAGTCAGGACCAGAAACAGGGACAGACATCGTGCTGGCTGCCTGATTCGAAAGTTTTTCGCCGGTGATCGGTACTGAAGAGACTGAGACAGGGATGGTCGTTGGAACAGCTGTTGTAGGATATAAGGATGAGGATGCATTGGAAGGAGAGGACACTGCCCGCGGTTGAGAAGAAGACATGCGCGGGGAGACCTCAAACTTGCTCCTGATGTGGAAGTACTTAGGGGTGGATAATGCAAAGTTGTGAAACGGCACGTCTTTATCATTGTTGTGCAGATTGACCGGAGGCCTGGGTTGTGCACTCGTGGTGGTTCATGCCGTGCATACTTTATGTTCAGTACTACCACATGTGTTGCACTGGAGTGTGCCTTCATTAGAAAAGATCTGAAATTTGTAACTTCCGATGGTAGCATAGATGGGGAGAGGTACAGTATTACGACGAATGCATGCAGATATCGACACTTACTGGCATGTTAATTACTTAAATTTTAACTACCTGTCCATATTTACTGAAGTAGTCTTGAAGTACATTATTAGGAAAATGAGATGGTAAATATGCCACAGTCACTATAGAGATGTCTTCTACTACTTTGGACACTGTTAACTTATAGTCATGCTGGTTAAAAGTAAAAGTCACTTCCGGACCTACCTCGTGTAGCATGCGGTCGGCGAGAGTGTCATTCAACACTTCTAAATAAATTGCATGATAATATGTGTTAATTTCAATTTGTAATCTGTGTCATTGTCTTCCAGGCCATAAGTTTTTTCAATGTTGGAATGAACTTCTACGGACGATGTGGTACAGAGTGAGTATCAATTTTGATGGTCGCCTTACGGTAAAATTGTTGAAGATTGGCCATGTTGAATGTGCTGAGTTACGAGATATGAAAAATACGTGAAGTCGGTGTAATTGATGAGAAACAATTTGCGCGAACACTTTGATCACAAGAAATCACGAAAACTGTGTAATCGCTAATAAACAGGACTAAAGCACTTAGATTTCAGGACGAGTGGCGAACTTCATCCTTCCACCAGTACGTCCCGCACTCGAATCACCACCTTGGTACATTTCCACTCTCTACTCTCCAGTACGCAAAATGGCGCACTCCCTACGTTGGACAGTAACTAAATTCACTAACTATTTCCCTTGGCTCTGTAGCCAAAAATATTAGAAAGGTTAATAATATTAATATAATTACAAATCATGAATAGTTATTTACAAGAAATCTCGTAACGTTCCTTTATTATATCCCACAACAAAAATTTAGTAAAAAGCTGTAGTGTCTTATTGCTATACCGAAAATTCAAATTTGATAGTGAAACAAGATATCCAACCTAACATATGAAATAGTCCTAAGAAAACAAATTACTCGGTACAGTTTTGGAACTGTACAGATGCTCCGCTGCTGGGGAAAGTATTTGGGATTCCACGTTGTAAAGGCATCTTCGGAATAACTTAAAAAGACCCTTTCAAACAATGACGAGGAACAAATACTTTCTTTTTTTAATGTTCCATTTTTTATACTAAGTATTTTTCATTATCGTAGCTTTACGCTCTGGAGAGCACTTATATAACTTCACATGTTCCAGAGCATGTTTACCTGCGTTCTCATTATCTGGAGTAATGAGATCTACATTATTTCGTCCAGTCCCAATTACTATGAATGGACCGACATAATGTAACAAGTACGCTTGAATACAGGATATATCACCTGAACTTTGCCGTTTATTTCTTACGAAGAGATCATCTCCTATGTTGATTTCAGTTCATTTCGTCTTGACTTTCTTATCATTAACTTTAAGATGTTTCTTGGTAGCAAATATTGCTGCCTGTTGCAGCTCCTTTTCACTAAGAGGAGGTAACTCAGGTGGCCAGCCTAATTTCTTTTTATATCTCTCAGGGACATTAAAATTTAACAAAAATTCAGAATGGAAGTGATCTGTAGTTAAAGATATAGAATGGTTTAAGAGCTCCATTACTTCTCCATAACGATAGCTCCACATAGTATGATCGTTATGACAATACAATCGAATAATACGATTCACATCACGGTGTTTTCTCTCCACGAAATTCGCAGAAGGATGTTAACAGCTAATGAGAACTTATTTAATATGATTAGCTTTACAGAATACTTTAAATTTTTCTGACATAAATTGACTACCATGGTCTGTAAGGATCTTAATAGGTCTAGAGTAATGATAAAAGTACTTAGTCAACAGTACATGAATAATTTCTTTTGCACCAGCTCTTTTCAAAGGATAAAGTACTAAAAATCTGGAAAACACATAAAGAATTGACAAAATATAATTATATCCTTTATTCATTAGTAATTGTCCTACTATATCTATAGAGACTAGTTCGTGAGATCTAGTAGCTTTTATATGAAATATTTCATGTTTAAGAGCTTGAGAGGATGATTTAGTATTTCAACAAATTTCACAATTATTAACAAAGTTATTTATGTCCTTCTTCATATGTCTCCAATAATATAGTTTTCGACAACAAAAGTAATTCTTTTTAAATCCGAAATGTCCATTCTGATGTACTGAAGTAACAACTTCAGATACTAAGGTCTGCGGAATAACGAGACGCCAATATGTTCTCTCTTTATCCACACCGACGAACAACAATCCAAATTTCTTACAATAATTCATATTATTTGGAAGTTTAGCCAACATCTTTTACACAAAGTGTCATCAAGCTGTTCTTGAAGAACTTTGTTCCGCAACTCTGGAGAAGCTAATTTAGGCAAAATCACATTAACCTGTAGTTCTTGAGGTTCCTCCTAAGTTTCATCAGGTGGGTTACGACTTAATGTATCTGCTATGCAGTTTTCAAATACATGAAGGTAATATCAAAAGGCTCTAACCTCTACCACAATCTAGTAGTTCTCATATCCAAATTTCTAAGAGTTTTCTGGCTTACAATACTCTTATTATCGACATGAATAATCACATTATGTCCGTGTAAGTAATTAGAAAAATACTCACATAGGTAAACAACTGACAAGAGTTCGAGTTGATAAGTGTTTAAGGAATACTCGTGATTCTTAAGCCTTCTTCCTGCGTAAGAAATAACTTGCATCTCCCCATCGGGTTCCTGAACTAAATATCCGCCAATCGACCGGAGACTGCTATCACTGAATATGAGAAAACCTTTACTAAACACCTAAACACAGGCTGGACGAGAGCTGGAGGTGAAACCAGTGCTTTCTTGAGAGCTTCGAAAGCCTCAATCTGGGTACAAACACAAACTTACGATCTTTACGGAGGAGTGCAGTTAAAGACTCAGATAATTTTACATAGTCTTTCAAAAAGCATTTTCTCCATTGGCATATACCAAGGAAAGCCTTGAGCTTCTTTTTAGTTCGTGAAAGCGGAAATTCTCGGATTGGCTTGTTAAGGTTTTCATCTATTTTAACCTCTCCAACAGATACAACATGCCCTAGAAATTTCACTTCAGATCGCATAAGTACTTAGAAAACTTCACTGAAAAATTATAAAAATATAATCGATCTAAAACAAACTTAATATGTATCAAATGCTCGTGTATGTCCTGGTCAAAAATTAAAATGTTATCAAGATAGGCCAACAAAAAAGTACGAGTTTCAGGTTCAAAAATATGATGCATGTTAGATTGAAATGCTGAACATGATATTTTACAACCCATGGGGACTCTTAAGAATTTATAACTTTTTCCTTCAAATGTAAACGAAGTACAAGCTTAACTCTCTTCAGTAATAGAGATTGAATACTAGGCCTAGGATAGGTCAATCGTAGTAAACAGAGTAGCTCCTGTAAGTCTGGAGAGAAACTCTGTAATGGGCCCTACCCTCACCTAGGTAGGTATTTTAATCTCATTAATTTTACGAATATCAATCGTAATTCTCACGCTACCATCCGGATTTTGTACGCAAAAGAGAAGTGAATTATTTGGACTTGGTCCCTCTCTAATCCTTACCCAAACTTTCCAAGTTTGTAACAGATCTCTTACAGCTGGTCTGTATTTATATGGAACTGGATAAGAAGCAGCTACTACTGGTTTGTCAGTAGAAAGATTAATCTCTACAGGTGGTACATGAGCAGTATACGGTCTATCTGTAAAGACCAAGTGCCTAGCTATAAGATTTCCTTCTTAATTTCTTCCTAAGGAACAAAACCATCATCATCTTTTAGAAGTTGGAATACTGAAAAACTTCCTAAGCAAGCTTTGTTAGAAGAAAGTTTAATCTTACGATGTTCTGTATACTACAAAGTAACAACGTCATGCTGACAGTCCACTAAACAATTATATTTCTTCAAGAAAGGCATTCCAAGAATTAAATCTGTGCTTAAGGCTTGTACTATATAGAATTCAATCTCAAATACTTCTCCTTCAATTTCAAAATAAAAAGTCTGTCTGCCTCGTACCTTGTGACCATTAGAAGCAGAAAATCGTCTGAGCATAATCCCATCTGCTGGGAGTGGCTTAACCCCACGGTAAGTATCCTTAATATGTTTGAAAGCATTATATGAGAGAACACAAGCTTCGCTTCTTGTGCCTATAAGACAATTTAATATTATGGATAGGAAAGTTTAACTGAGTACTATTTTTAACTTTATTTCCATTATACTCTTCACTTGATTTGTTAATAGATGGTCGCAATAACACATCCGAACTTCCCACAGGGTGCGACCGATGACTCTAGGAGTCTTTTAGTTTCCCTGTCTGGAATCCCTCTGTTGGTCTTGTTCCTTAGTTTGAACCGACTTATTGTATTTCCACTTTTTTTCGACTTATTATTATACCAGTTCTGGTTACGATTGCCATTGCCTTGGTTTTGATTTGAATAAGGATAATAGGTTTGATTACTGTTGTTGTAGTTGTAGAAAGGATTACAATACGAATTAGGATTAAATAACTGAGCTTGACCTGGAAAAGGACCTTCACTTTGTCCTTTGTAGAGGTTAAAGTTTTGGCTTGATTGTACAGGAAAAAGTTGACTAAAAATGGGTAAGTGAGGAAGGTTTTGCTGATAACCTGGAACAAATTTAGCAGGCAGTTGCTCATAATTAGCATATCCACTATCGTTCTCTACTGGATAATTTGGCCCACTACAAAAAATATTAGTATTTGCATTTCATCCCACAGCACCATCACTAGTTTGCTTCTGGTTAATATAATTCTTCTGATGGTCATTTTTCTTAAAATTCTTATTATTTCCTGAGTTCTTATTCTGATTATTGTAGTCTCTCGAAGAATTTGATATGTGATAGGAGTAGTTTGATTATTAGCTTAGGTAGTAACTAAGTTATGTTCAGGAAAGTATTTATAGTATAAACAGTTGGGCAGGAATCACTTAGGAGAGGGTTGGTTACGGTATCAGTTTGTACGCAAGACTCATTAGCATGAACAACAGCATCATAAGTAGAAGAAGCTTTCCTCATCGGTTGCTCCACTACATTCACTCCAAAGAAGTCCTTCCTTTTGGGATGGATGGAACCTTGTTGGTCTCCTTTCCTCTTTTGAAATGATTGAAATCCTCCTTCGTTTGATGGCAGTAAAACACCAGGAACCTTATATCCCTCCAGTAAGGTCAAATGGTCAAGAAGATCTTGAAAGTCATGGGCACCAAACTGACTAATAATTACTTTCATGCTGTCTGGAATAATATCGACGATGTTTTCTACAAGTTCGCTTGAAGAAATATCTGGCTTCAAATTACAAAAGGCTGACTTAAAGTGAAGTACAAATTCAGTTACTGAGCCATGTAAAGAAGGATTGTATTTCGTCTGCTGAACACGCCTTGACTGGTTCTTAACAAATGCATTATTAGTAAAATAGGAAAGCAACTCTCTCTCGAATTCCTCATAGTAAAAGATACGACTTTTGACACCTTCATCCCATGATAATGCAAAGCCGCGTAAACGTCTTACAGCTCCAACCAATTGGTCATGCGGAGATAGTTTCAAATTTTCAAAATTCTATCGTAACTCATTGAGAAACCGGCGCACACTCTCATTTAAAACGTTTCCATGATACAATGGGAATGAATCCAAGTCCCTAAGTCTGAGGTCTCGGTATTCTTCCTCCTTTATCACTACCATGTGGTGTACTACACTCCATGTTCAGAGCAGGTATCCCACTTAAAGCTGAAGGGCTTACAGTTCTTCGAGGATTAGCTCCTTCATTAAGTATTTCCAGAGGTTTAGAAATAAAACATGGACCTGAGGTTGCACATCTTACATCAGAAGCATTGGGCGCTTCGTCTCATGCAACATGATTCTGAATATTCGCCTTTCCTTTAGATAAATCAACATGAAGCAATTCCTGACTCATGTTAGAACTCGTTCCACCAGAAACGTTTGTATACGATATATTCTGTGTTCTCCCTTCCGGATAAGTACTATTACTTGCACGTTCAGTAATATTATCAGCCCTAATAAACCTTTTCAAAACATTCTCAGTCTTAAGAGAATCACATTGGTAGTTTCGAGGATTTATTGTTACTTTCGGAATATTTTCGTCTTTAACCTCACTTCCCGGCGTCGGGAAGTGGCGCCCCATCGCCCAGTCAGTTTTACTGGCTGCAATCAGCCCTGGCAGCTGCTAACATCGTTGCTGCCTATGGGAAGTCCAATAGCAGGGCCAAAGTGCTTCTCTATTGAGAATTTTTACTTCCCACTAGCGTAGGGGATTGGCGACCTCATCGCAGGCCTACGGGCCGCAACGTGATGCATCATCACATAGCCCCAGCAGCAGACCATCGCTGCTCGTATACAGCGTAGGAAATTGGCGATCCCATCGTCCAGCCGGCTTTTGCTGGCTGCAATCAGCCCTAGCAGCTAAACAACTATGCTGCTTGAAAGGAGGACCAGCACAGAGGAGTTTCACTTTCACCTCATTTCTCATCCACTGCTGACTCATTATTTCATCTCCTCTTGTGCTGCGAGTTGCGCCTCCACGCAATGACCAAGGATGTGACAGGCTGTATTTTCATTGACGCTGGCCCCTGGGGCCCGAGGAAAGGGGGCGGAACCATTGGATAGCGCCTAGTTCTTAACAGCAGATTCTTGGATGGTCTAGCTCGTTGAGACTGGGAAGTGCGCCATTGGGGAGCTCTTCGGACCTTTGGTCTCGCCAACACTCGGGGGAGTGGGTGTCCCAAGTATCCATCAGTCGGGAGTACAAGTGATTTCGACGCCAAGTCATTGGACTTCGCCTCGATTTCCAGCTTGCTGACAAGGGTGATGAGGGTAGTACCCGGCAGCCTCGTTGGCTCCTCAGAACGAAGACGGAGAAGTGTGGGCATTTACGGCTTTCATTCATCATGGCTCCACCACATCCTAATAAGTCGCCTTCGGAGAAAGAGAGAAAGAGACAGAAGCGACAGAACGAAGATAAAGTCACTGATGCAAGCAAGAAGGCGCATACAGCTAATGAATCAAACAGTAACAAAGAAGAGAAAATCATAGTAGAGGAACAGACAAGAATCGTACCGACTATCACACGATATCTTGTAATTAAGGTCAAGGACGAAACTGAGAATCCAGGTGGTTTGAAGGGGTTATCCCCTTTCATTATACAGAAACAACTTCATCAAGTTGCAGGTGAGCTAAAGAATGTTAAAAAGCTTCGCAACGGCACCTTGCTCGTGGAGACTAATAATAATAAACAGTCAACTAATCTCCTAAAGATGAAGACCTTAGGACCATTCGAAGTTCAAGTTGAACCACACCGTCAACTGAACTTTACTCAGGGCGTAATTTCTTGTTGGGATTTGCAAGATGTGCCTGTAGAGGAGATTAAGAAAGAACTTGCCAGCCAAGGTGTCGTTAATGTTAGACGAATTAAAACTCGAAAGAGTGGCGAACTACAACCCACGAGCTCGCTAATTGTGACGTTTGCCATGGCACAGCTTCCCAGGGACGTGAAGGCAGCTTTCTATTGCTTACCTGTCCGTCCTTATATACCGAGTCCGCTCCGCTGTTTTAAATGTCAGCACTATGGACACACCAGCACGTCGTGTAAGGCGACCTCTGCTGTATGTGCAATATGCGGTACCAGTAGCCATGGTGCGGATCCTTGCACGTCACTGAAACCTCAGTGTGTTAATTGCAAGGGTGATCACACGGCCTGGTCGCGTGACTGTACGGTATTTAAAGAGGAAAAACGAATTCGAGAGCTGATGGTTATTGAGAAAATATCTGCAGGTGATGCAAAACGTCGAGTACGAGAGTCTCAACGCACCCTTCCATCTGGTGCGTTTTCCACTGTAGCTGCTAGACTACACGTTAAAACTGTCTCGGTTGGCACCCAGACAGCTGATGCATCAACTCAGACTGAGAGACCTCAACCGGATAAATCTCCTGTGCAGTCTTCTAGGACTCCACGGTCTGTCTCTACTGTTCGTGCCAGTAAAATTTTACGATCTGGACGAATGTCGCCAATAGCGACGAGCATCATACGTCTTACCACTGTTCTTGCCACTCAGCTGGCACATCAAAATTCTCCACCTGTCCCTAATGCGCCGAGTTCATCCCTCAAATCAGATATGATTGAGGACGATCTGATGGACTCGGAATATACAGT
>JAGDQP010048625.1:1336-14706 GCA_022664845.1 Lepisma saccharinum
TACAAAACAATAAATAGTTTCTCGATAGCTCTCATACAAGGCGATATTTGAATTTTTGAAAATAAAAAAACTTCGAGATCTACCTCAGCCTGTAGGCCTACCGAAAGGGATTTTTTTCATCTTCTCCTCAATTATACGCAACCCACATAACGTTGGTAAATATTGTTTGTCACATACGAAAGTACGGTATGTTTTGTACAGATTGAATAGCTTACGCATGAACCTACTGAAGTGCAGAGCGTTGGGGAGTTTGTCAATTGTAATAATTTGTGTGCAACGAAAGAAAAGTAATTGATGCAATGATAAATACACGGTGTTTTTAAAAAAAACAGACCTATTTTTATACGGTTATTATAGGGTTATAAGATACTTAAGTAATCACAATGGCGTGTCTATGGCTTTTGTATCTCATAAAACCCGATAATTACCATATTACTCGACGTAAAGCAAATTGCCATGCAGTTGAATATTCTGTCTTTTTGTGCCAGTACTGAGCGGCCGTAGCTCAGTTCGTAGAGTATTATTACCTTTGTATTCGAGAAAAATAAATGGGTCCGATTCCACCGGCCGATCATCCTGACTGAGGGTTTCTTCCTCCGTCACACTAGGCACATACCGGGATGGTACTTTCAACTCTTACCCAATCCGGCCTGAAGTTTCATAAAAAATTCAATTTCAAATTTTGACATGTTTCTGAAAATTGTTCAGTCGTCGTTATCATGTTGAGAGGTTAAAGTGTCTAACCCTTTATTTATTATAAATTTAGAATGAAGTGCTGAATTGAATTTTATTAAAGGCCTTTATGCAACTTTGGTCAGACCGAATGGATGATGATGGGGAATGGGTGGAATGAAGAGCTGGGAGAAAACAGGAAAAACTCGAGAAATCCGTTGCACACAATGTTTGTCCACCAGAAAGACCGCATAGCACGAGGCATAATCGAACCGGGAAACCCGACGTACTTGTGCCATGTCGAGTAATAAGGCCATGGGCATATCAATACATCAGTATTTCAAATGGCATTTCAATGTGATTGCTTGGGTTTTAGTGTTGACTTGCTTGTATATCTATCTCATCAACCGATAGCCTTAATAACCATACCGACCGGCTAACCGTGCGGTCTAAGGCGTTAGGCCAACGTCGAAGGTCCCGGGTTCGAATCCCAGCAGGGGCATGGATGTTTGTGGGTTTTAAGTGGCTGTAAATGGGCGAAACGTGATGGGCGGCCGAAGTCAAAAGTTACTAGACTGACCCATATAAAATCAAGTTTACCAATAATAACCGTATGAAAAATAGGTAAGTTTTTTGGAACACCCTGTACTTTAGTTAGAGATGACAAAATAAAAGAAAACTACGAGGGATAAAATAATTTATTCCTATCTTCAAATAATTAATTTAAAAGAAAGGTTTCCGATAAAATTTGGGTTCAGAGACCACTTACGAGATCATCTCATACTATTTTGAGATGTCTCTGATGTAATTAGACATCGATATAAATTCAAAATATTTGAAATAATTCAAATCGATAACTTTCAACTTTCAGTACGTTAAAACACTATCAACATAAATTTATTCTAAGCGTAATTTGGAGAGGGATAAATACAATATACTTTTGGAGATGCCCCTTCATAGCTATGAGTCTGTCACTTCTAACAAAGGCACACACACACACACACACACACACACACACACACACACACACACACAGAGAGAGAGAGAGAGAGAGAGAGAGAGAGAGACAGAGAGATGAGATGTGAGAAAATAGTAACAGAGGTCACGGTAATTACTCGGATCGCATCCGTGCTGGGTGTAATCCCCAGAGAGAAAATTATAGGAACGGCTGTGCGTCTGAGCATTAACACCGCGGGAAGGTGAACGCAGACAGTTTCTGTGTGAGTGTGTGTGTGTGTGTGTGAAGAAGACTGTTAGAGATGCTCCCATATGAGAACGAAGAAAAGGAAGATTTTGTAAAATGACTCCGACGAATTACATTAATGAGCTAATAATTCAAATGCTTATTTTGTGTCTTTGCGATGAGAAGTCCATTTCACGCAATGTTTGAAAAACTCGTTGCTTGGCAACATTTCCTGCCTTCCTTGTTGGATGGAGTTGCTAGGTAGATCTACAACACTGAGCGAAGCGACCAGATGCATAGCAGAGAGTTAATTTGGTTAGAAACAAATGATGTGAGACGAGCAACTCGTCACTTGCAAGGAAAAAAAAAACACATTTGGATTCGAATGTTGGAAAAACTGGAAGGAAAGAATTCGTTTTCTCTTTGGTTTATTTCTTTTTCCACTTGTAGCGACTTGGCATGAGAACGACACATAATAACTATGGAATCTCCCGCCCCTTTCTTCGTGGTATGGTACTAAGGTCTTGAGCTGATATACTACTTTGAGAGACTACGGCGGGCCTGCAAAGTAAGTGTCCAATTTAACATTGACTTTCACACATTTCTAAGAATATTGAGTCATCCGGTTCTTCCGAGAACATGACTCAATAGTGCCTTCAAAGTATTGCAGGCTATTGTGAAGGTATTTAAAAGAAGGTTGTGTTAGCTATTTTCTCTTTAGAAATAAGCATTGTTATAATCGAAATTTCCATAAGAAAGCTGCGTTATTAAAAAAAGCCGTCTACTTATTTTTACTGTATTATGTTTAAGGGGCTATTGAGTCATATATTTTTTTAAGAAGACGATAAAATTATGATATTCTTAGAAAAGTGTGACAATAAATGTTAAATTGGGCGCTTATTTTGTAGGGCGCAGTAGCCAAGTACTGCTGCCTCTTAACGGTGTAGATCACCCCTGTCATCCTGATATGACTTTTCCATTGATTTACATGGGAATGGTCTCTCAGGAGCGCAATTTTTAACTTCTGTGTTCACCTAGTATTTCGTCATGTTTTCTTTGACTCCATGCTGTTTTATAGAAATGCAATATTTTACACACAAACAGTATAATTTCCTGATGACATATTGTGATGTAGAGTAAACTATTAATCAGTATAAAAACCTCTTCGGGGTAAAGGAGTGACGCAAGAATTCTACTCACAAAATTATGATATCCATTTTGCGAATGGCTTTCTTTGTGTCACTATGGCGGAAGTGTTTCCTTTCTAATAAAATTAAGACACAAAGAAAGTCTCCTCCCTTCCGCCATAGTGACACAAAGAAAGTCACTCGTAAAATGGATATCACTTCTTTTGTGAGTAGAATTCTTGCGTTACTCTTTCCTTTACCCTGAAGGTTTTTTTTATACTAATATCACTTATTATATAAGGCTGCCTATTAAAAAAAAAGTGCAGTTTTCATTCAAAAGGTCGATTTTGGACCATGGACCATGGTATCTCGAAAATGGTAACTCCTATAAAAACAAGCATTTTTTTTATCCGAACTTGTTGAGGCCCGCAATTTATCCCCCCCCAGGTACCAACCATTTGGGGCGAAAGCAAAAAAGACACAGAATGACAGACAAACTTTTCGTTCATTTGTGAAAATTCTGTGATTCGGATAAAAAGTCATAACTTTTGAACCCCTTCACTGATTTTGACGTCTTATACACCGTTTGAAATGTACTGAAGCGTAGATTGATATTCCGCAAGTTTCGGCCGCCTATATGGTCTGGGATCAGTGATATCATCAGAAATGTGAAATTTTGATTATTTTTTTTTCGTACCACCCTAGGGGAATCCCAGAGAAGTCCTACCGATCCCAAGTTTTTCTGTGTGTTGGTATGGCAAAGAGCTTTCAAATGCAAGTTCAAGCATCAAAATCGAGTTTATAATTCGCTAGATCCGAAATTAGCTGTGTATATGTGAGTGCCGCTAACAGACTCGTTTGTGAGCGCCACTCAAAGAACTACCTTTCTTCATGATAATACATTATACTCATATATTTGAAGAAACTTAACAAAACAAAACTCTACATGAGTCAAAATAACTACCAAGGCAAATTTAGTGAAAGCGGGACTTGAAAATTCTACTTTTCAGAGATATTTATAAGACGAGTAAAACGATTCTTATTTAAATCAATGGAAAGGTCATACCAAGATGGCGGAGTGATGTACACCGTTACGAGAAAGCTTTTGATTTCAAACGCTTTGTATCTATTATTCTTGTGTATACAATATCGTTCACTAATAAAGTTGCTACACGATGAAAGGTTTATATTACGATGTTGTCCATAACAAGATACATAGGGAAAATAGTAGTGATAGTGGAGAGATTTTACTATGTTTTTTGTACTTTTCATTGCATTCTCTTTCCCTTTAACTCGTGAGCGTAATTTTAACCTTCAGTTGTTAGCTGAATCCTGGAAAATAGTTCTCTTCACTTGGTTTGTCTGTCGGTATCGCAGGCTAGTGCTTTAACCAAAGCAAATACAGACAAACTGATTCCAGATTTGGATTCACTGTTCTTAAATTTATCGTATGTTTTTTTTTAAATATTGCCACTCTAAAAGTGGCAGGTCATTTTCGTTTGCTTAGTTTTCTCCATTTCAAAATTTCACACTAGCACCTCAATCATCCACATGAAGCGAGCTTATGACAAACTTTATTTTCACTTGATTTTAGCTGGTGTAGTTACGATTGATAGTAACAAGCTTGATTCAAGTTTGAAATTGACTGTACTAAATCGACTTAACTTTTACAAGTTTGATTCTATCTGGACGGCGCTACTGCAGAGATTCCAGAGAAGCACAGTGCACATGACATCGTTTTGTTCTTGTTGAAGTTTCATATCCTGTTGCTTTATATTTTGGCAATTTAATAAGTTAAGCTACACTTATTTTTAACTGGAATTATATATTGTTTACGGTATAGAATTGTTATATCTTGAGTATTAATATTTAAATAAGTTTGAGTAAAAAAAGCTTTAAACGAAGACTATATCACATCTTGATTCGAAATCCGGATGGAAAGAGACCGTTGGGAAGACTAAGACGACGTTGGGAGAACAATATTATAAGAGATTTTGGAGAACTATGTGTTTGTGATGAAAGCTGGCTTGATCTTTCCCACGATAGAACCCGATGGCGAACGTTTGTTACTGCGGCGATGAACTTGCGTTCCGTAAGCCATAGAGTAAGTAAGTAAGTAAATCCGTGTGTCATCTACACACTAAATCAAAAGCGGAAAGAGGGACAACTCTTTTAAAGCGAAACTTTTAATCCAAAAGAGTAATTTTCAACGACACTATCTCTCGCTTTGGATGGAAAATGTGCTCTTTCTAGATTGAATTCCGATGCTTTTGGATGTAATTTATTCTTCAAACTTGAAAGAGTGATTACTACTCTTTTTAGAGTGGTTTATTTCTATTTTTAGAGTGGTTTACAATGCATCATGGCTACTAGTCTAGTTTGTTCTTCACCCTTTGTTACTGCGAAAGTTATCGAAAGACGAAGCTATGCTGTGAAATTTATCATCTTGTTAAAAATGACAAGAAAAACCTGAAAACTTTTCTCAGTGGCAAAAATATACCAGAAGACGTCAGGAGGATGATATATGCAAGAAATCTTTGAACGTTGTTCTCAAGTAGCTGAAGAGACAAAAGAAACCATTTCGAAAGCGTACTCTGGCAGTTGGACGGCTGGCTGAAGGGTCAAGGCGTCAAGGCCTCAAGGCTGAAGGAACAAATATCATCTCTACGTTCCCATCGAAATGGACTATCATAGATCCCATGTTTTTTTTTCAGAATTGTTTTAGGAAAAAAAAACATATTATTAAATCCATAAATTATGGCTAAGTCAGTTTTACTCTTTGATCCTTCTACTTTTTGTATATAATATGATTTGAGATTTCCATTAGCTTTTCCTGTATAAGATAATTCCATATCAAATCATACAGGACAACTAACCTACTATCTCTGATTATCGTAAGTTTACCACTAGCACAGCAAGTCTACACGCTATGCTACCAGTTTTAACTTCTGTCCTAATGGAAATCTCAAAACGTTGTTATGTTCCGACAATATGTGTGGGGTTTCAGAATTCAGACGTCTGTTATGTTTTCCCAAATAAGAATGTTGTTGAGAAATGGCATTAGTCTTCGACTAGGTTAAACAAATGCAATTTCTTATCTGTGTGTCACATTTCATTAAGTTTGGTGCAAATTTTACTACTGGAACTTGAAGTATATTTTTGGAAAGAAAAAAAAAACTTTTGTCGAATACACAGAAAGTTTTTTTGCTGTGATCTTCACCCCAAGAGTTACACAAAATTTTCACACAGAGGTGGATAAGTATACACAAGTTCAGCCCTGAAAGTAACATGATGGGAAAACATAGGACCAATAGCAAGCCCGATCTAATTTCCGTTGTTAATTTATTTTGCTATGAAAGCTGTTGGTACTACGTAGACATAATTTTTATCATTCTTTGTAAAACTAGTTTGTACTATAGCATTGAAATTAATTCCATCGTAGACGATCGTTAAAATCCCGTAGCGATAGAACACATTCCTGTTTCCACCGTTCTATTTGGTAGCTTTTTAAGATGTTGAAAGTTTGTGAAACTTCCTAGTTTTTAATGTCTGATACTGTTCGGTATTCAGTAAATATCCGTTATGCTTGGCAATTCAGCATCACGGTGTTTCTCTGCATAGATTTCAACCTAAATATGTATTTATTCATTGTATAGTTCAAGCTATAGATTTAACTGTGCCAGACAATACACTAAACATTAAGTCAAATTTGGCACAACAAATTGACAACTATTATTTCCGAAGCTGTGCGTATTGTAAGGGCAAAGATTACACATTTACCCCTGAAGTCACAGCAGGTCGGTACAGCAGTCACACACTTCCGCAAATCTTTACTTTTTTAAAGACTTTAGTGACCAGAATTGGAATAATATTTATTGTCAGTTGTGGCTGAGAGATAATTCTGTCTCGTTGTGAAATATTATACATCAGTGATTATTATATATATATATCTCTATACTGTGTAAATAGACAATACCATCTGTGTGTCACATTTGTGTGTCATGTAACGAGTAACTTACTGTTATTTAACTTAGTGTCACCTTAAAGCTTAGAACATTCGCAATAGTAAGCAACCTGACTTATTTTTAGAACTGAATGTGTCAGTTTCTGCGACGGACAATGTCGAGCTATTAAAGCATTATACCTAGGAATTGCTCCTGGAAATTGGTATAACACAAATCGAGAAGCAATCATTAAAATACAGAAGAAAACTAGCAACACCAAAAACATCAAAAGAATCAGAAGCGATGAGGATTCTACTTGCGCACCTGTGAACATGGAAGTGGAATACTTTATGTTTTCAAATTAGAACAGAATTGCTCTGTCGTTGAAAGGCAATTTTGAACGGACAATTAGAAAAAATGTTGGCGACTGAATATTTGAGAGAGGAAATAATTTGTATTCTGTTGATTTGTTCTCACGAGTCGTTAACATGTTCTGTTCCAAACAATTAACGTCGAATTACTGGCTGACTGCAATTCCTGCACTTGTTCCAATTACTGGGATAAAAAGAAATAAATAAAAAAAAGAGAGACTGTTCCAAGTGATAGGACGTGAGGCGTGAAAATGGTCACCTCTAATGACATTTTAACGTTGTGGTCTGTTGCTTAGCTACACCTTCAACTATTTACGAGAGACAAAACATTCACTTAAGTTTTTCGTTTTCTCCCTAAAGTCCATTCTTTGTTTCTTTTCTTCGCTCTCTCTCTCTTTTATATACACTTGATACGAGGCCACGCTGGCTTAGTGGTAGAATGTCTACTGAACAATATATGGTGTATATTTCAAATGTTTTACGGAAATTTACTCTTTCTGTAACTTACCAGGTCAACTGGGAAACACTCTACCAAATTTCAGAACGATTTTACAAAGAAATTTAAATATTATTGGAAAGATATAAATAAAACTTGAATATTTAATATAAGTACTAGTCAATATAATGAATTCACATTTTCGTATCTTTTCGGTAGAGCATACCAGTAATACCAGAAAACAATAGAACTATAAATTCATAATTTAGTTAGCATCCGATTAGAACAAAGTTTTCTGAAAGCTTTAAGATTTGTTTCGTAGGTTCCTCATTAGAGATATAACGTCCTGATTTTGGGCGATTTTCGAAACTTAGCAATAGTACCAACCTCATTATACGAGAAGCATAAAATTCTAATAGATTAATTTTTTGCTGTTACCATTAATAGAACAGGCCAACTTAAAGTACAGCATTGAAATCTTACACTTTTCCCCTTCATATTTTTAATTAAACTCTGAAGTTTTTTTTTTTTTTTTTCCCGTTGAAGCCTAAACTTTACGCTTAAATTTGAGCTTTCCTTTAAATGATACCTTGAAAATTATTTAAACTAAAGAAAGACGATTTCATTACCTATAACTTGCTTTTTGAATTACATCTTTTATCTATTTTAGTTCAAGATATATTTCCATTTCAGTAAACACTGATTTTGCCAAAATTCAGTGTCAGCCATGATGAACAAATAAATAAAGGAAAGAGATATACAACTTCTTTTTTTCACCTGGTTTCTTGTCTTTACACTAGGGAACAAGCCACCACTTTTTCTTATGAAATACTCACGCAACACTTTTATCTATAGCTGGATGATTTCTGACGAAATAAGCGCGGTGTGAGCACCTGCAATCCCTCCACCCAGAATACATCTGAGTTAGTCTAGGTTGCATACCGCACAGGAGAAATCACAACACCCGATCCTAACCAATGTTCATGATTTTGTGCCTGTTTTTGTTTAGTTGGAAACATTGCATTCACATAACATGTCTTGGGGATTTAGAGGAAGAGGGAGGATGAGGAGAGAGAGAGAAAGAGAGAGAGAGTATTGTAGTTTTCCGCTCAATATCCATTGTTATTTACTGGCGCGTGTCACCGTCTGGCGTTAGAGAGTTGGTTTGGGGAACTAGAAATCTCAGCAGAGACAATCCGTGAAGTTGGCAGCCATTGAACGCTCCACAAGAGATCATCAACCAAATGTTTACTGTAAATGTGTGGCTCTGAAGGACAGAGGAAGGGTAGGGGAGTTCTGAAAAACAAAGCATCACTTTTGGAAATAACGTTTCCCCGAAAACATTGTTCACACTCTACTTTGTAAAAGCTTACTTGTTCGACGAACGTTTCAAGTAGTTGCAGAATTACACTGAAAGGAACTTTTGAAAAGATTAAATTTCCCTTGGAGTACTTTTAAAGGTACTGACAGAATGTAGTTCTTCAGAAAATCTGAAAGAACTACTTGATATTGACAGTGTTTAACTTCCTGAGTTTCTCGGAGGTGATGAGTTTGATAATTTTAGTTCATTCTCCTCTACGTAGAGATATTTTCAGGTATATAAATTTATCAAGATTTGCAGATAATAAAGTTCTTCTTGAAGGTAGAGAATGAAGGTAGGAAGAGCTAACAACAGCTTGGGAAGGAAATAGAAGGTGCATTGACGTAAAAGAAGCGAGAAGGGTATACACAGAGAAAAGGGAATGAGAAATAACAAACTGCACAGGAGATATTAGAACCGATTACTATCTGAAGAAATATCTGAAGCAAATCAATGTTAAGAAATTTAAAAGAATAGAAATTGATAATCTTAGAATTTTTTTAGAATTTATTTTTGGTCTTTAGGTATCTATGGCTCAAACCGGGATAGGGAAGGAGAAAGGATACGAGAAGTCGGCAAGAGCCTAAGTTGAAGGTATCGTCCCGGTATTTCTCTAGTATGAATGAAAAAATAATAGCTGGAGAAACCTCAGTCAGGATAGTCAGCTGGTGGAATCGAACTCAAGACCTCCTGAGTATGAAGTCAACGCTCTACCAATAAGTTACGGCCGGGTGTTGACAATGTTACAAGTTAGAATGTCATCCTTATAATCATTCTGTTCTTCCGAAAGCGGAAAGTCCTTCAAGGATGTTACGTCTTCTCTATTCATCTCATCCTTCTATCTTAGTGAACATTGTACCTTCTGTAATACTGCCAAGAAGCTGTATTTATCTTCTTCCTCTTCCTCTTTTCCTATGAACGAAACTTTCAATTACTTCCCTCAGAATATAATCCTTGAGAATGTAATGTTATTGACAATTTCCTTTTTTCTCTTTTGTTTTGTCACAATTATTGTTGATCTTTCGCCTATCATCTTCTGCACTTCCTCAGTATTTATCTTCTATGCTATTTTCGAATATCCTGCACACACCCATTTTGAACACTTTCAACAAGCTTTCGGTCCATGTTTCAACTCCTCACAACACTATACACCACACGAAATACTTGATGAATCTCTTAAACTCTTTGATCCTCTCGTTCCACAGAAAATATTTTCTTCTTAGTGAATGCGTCAGTCAAAATGTACACGGAAAGAAATAAAAGGTGACTAGCAATCCAAAAATTGGTTAATGTAACAGAGTGAGTTGGTAAATATAGAGCCTAATAAGTACAAGGTTACCGCAACCCAGCTAAAAAGGTTAGATCCAGTGGGTTGATTTAACCCTCCACGCAGGTTATTTTAAAGGGTTATGATAAACAACTGTATTTAGTTATTTTAACCCATCCCAACGAAAATTTGTAAAAAAAAATTGTGGTAAAATCGTCTGGAAGCAAGTTTTTGTTATGATTTACACTATATGTAGCTTATTATAGTTATCTTTGAAAAAAAGAAAAAAATGCACGCCAGGCTGGGATCGAACCGGGGACCACATGCGTTGTAGCCTACACCAACAAACGTGATAACGACTACACCACCGAACACTTGAAGCTTACGACCGACAATGCGTGTATTTCACAAGTTGTGCTACTGTGATATTCATTATATGAATCTCAATGTTGCATATTACACTTTCTCATCAATAGAATATTAATAATAATTTATATAGCACTACATTCCTAGATTAGGGTTGCTAGGTTACCTCCTAAGTTTCACGTTAACGTTTTGGCGTTGGTACAAAACTTCCATGTGGAAGCCCTTCAGAGTTCAATGACTGCCATCTCGTATAGATGAGACTCGGTTCAGCTAACCCTCATCAAGGTTAAAAAATAACTAATTCTCAGAAGGTTAAATTTACCTGCACATTAAACGGTTAGCATAACCGAGCAGTGGGTTAATCATGTTGTTTAAATTAACCATGTTGTTGGTTTATTCCTTCTTGTACCAATTGTGTAGGTAACTGACTACCCACGAATTGGTTGCTTTTACCCTGATTTCTGTTAAACCTTTTCAATGGGTTACCATTTACCTACAGAATTAGGTACTTTCATGTCTCGAAAGGGTTGTGGTAAACAACCAGTAGGTTATGGGCAACCCTTTTGGTCATCAACCTAGCAAAATCTTGACTTAGTTAAAACTAATTTCTTTCCGTGTAGAGGACAAAATAGAACAGATAATCTAACCAATAGAAAATTATTATGTATAGAAGGTTTAAGAAAAGAAGCAGCGTCTTTTGGGGACTGATGAGCAAACAGCTAGGAGATAGTTCTTCAAATGTATGTAATTTAATATGTTTAACTCGTTCAGCGTCAACACTACAGCCTGAAGTACATCATAAATCTACGGATGATGTACTTCGGCGCACAGAACAACCGCGAAAATAGATGAGGAACGTTGAAGCCCGGGCCTGTATTTTATGTAACATCCCTCTTTTTTATCTGGTGAGACTTAGGAGAAACTTCAATTTGAATGCTATGAACTGCGTTATATATTCTGTACAGAACTACTTTAAGCGCCTTCCTGCTCCCTTGATAGCGAAGTTATTGTAAAAGGGATCTTATAACTCCGTTCAACTCGTTTATCCATGAGTGAATTGATATTAACGCCCAAAACCAGCTGATGAGTTTCTAGGGATTGGACCTACAGTTTTTGGTAAAGTGGGATTCGAATCACTTGACCCTGATGGGATTTGAGCCCGTTGACCATGCACACAGTTCCGTCTATCCGTGTCCAGAAATTAAATATCAGGAACTACAAGGCGTAGAGAGGTGTTTGCAGTGTTGTTGGTAAGGTGTTGGCTTGTCAAACACAGAGCCGCTGAAACCGTCTTAATTGGTGCAGTAGTTTAGTATTGTTAACCCATTCCTTTTAAATTTCATTTTTTTTAAGAGTTGCTTCCATTCAGTTAGACCTATCTGCGCCAAACTTGGCATAAACATTATTTGACACAATAAAAAGATATTGTGCGTGTCCCCGACTTGAAACACCACGTTGTTAATGTTGCCAAACCTTGTCCACAAAATATATCTCATGACTGGGATTTTATCTCAGTCACACCAGCAAATACCGGGATGGTACCTTCAATTTAGGCCCTGAACGATACCTTCCCACATCCTTTCCGCTCCCCTATCCCGGCATGAATCTTAGATACCTAAAGGCTATAAATAAAATTCAAATTCATGAACCACAAGGTGTAGAGATGTGCCTGAAGGTTTTGGCTAGACTAGCTCAGAGCCACCAGAAGAGTCAGTGTTTGTGCCAAGTGATTGTTTTTAAATTCAATTTTAAAATTATTTCCACTCCGTTGGACGTAGCAGCACGAAACTTGGCATAAACATTATTCGACAATATAGAAAAATACGGTTGGTTCTCTCGTATCGAAAGACTCCAGTTGTCAGTGTTGCCAACCTAAAAAAATAATGCTTGCGTGACTAAATTGCTATTAACGGACGGGAGCCTTCGCGATTTTTAGTAGAATCGCAGCTCTAACTTATTATTTACTAAATCTTAACCGTCAATAAAATATTTAATAAAAATATTTAAAATAATTTAATATAATAAATAGTTCAGATAAGCACACAAAAAAGTATAAATAAAATTAAAGCTGGTAGGTAGAAAGTAAGTTCAAATTTGTCATCACTCAGTGACCTTGATATTTCCTTCATTTTTTAATGTTTTAATATAAACCTTCATTCTTGTATTTTTGTATTATATGCACTTATGCGATAATTGGCTGTACCACAATTCTATTTCCCCCTAGTTTCTTTATCATCACTTCCGTTACCCGTAACAATATACTACTTGCTGCTCCAATCATTTTCACGGGATTTTCCCTCTCTACGCACATCCTATTCGCAACTGTAATAATAAGATCCGAACAAAAACACCAGAGGTGCAAAAAGTGGAGCCAAGTTCTTTAGCCCTAAAAAGGTGTGAAATGGGAGACCGATGAGCCAAGTTCCTTGGTGGCAGCATGTAACAGGAACAAAGGAACTTGGCGCGAGCTGGCAACAGCCTTAGGGTTGGTGGCGGTGGACGTAGTGGGTTTTAGGATCCCCACCACCCTTATAGCTTGAGGATCATGAACCTTGCCACCTCGCGCCAAGTTCCTTTGTTCCTGTTACATGCTGTCACCAAGGAACTTGGCTCATCCGTCTCCCATTTCACACCTTTTTAGGGC
>JAGDQP010048626.1:0-14706 GCA_022664845.1 Lepisma saccharinum
GGGAATGTTAGTTTATTGTAGAGCTCTTGTGTTGGACTGGGTAGTTTAATTCGATAGGCAATGCGAAGGGCGTGTCTTTCCAGGATTTGAAGTTTGTTGTAGATGGCGGGGTTTGAGTTGATCCACGCTGTATATCCATATGTCAGAACTGGTCGTAAGAATGCTTTGTATGTATTGAGAACTGTGTGTGGTTTTAGGCCCCAAGTTGTACCTGTCAGACGTTTGAGGAGGTTTATTCTGTTTTTGGCTTTACTGATGACCGTTTGGAGGTGTGGGCGCCAGGTAAGGTGTTCATCGAAGGTGAGGCCTAGATATGTTACTGTTTTAGTGGGCGTAATGTTTTCATGAAGAACTGTCAGGTTTAATTGAGTAGGATTGCGTCGGATACGGGATCGTTTTTAGGGGGTAAAAAGACGATCGTTTGTGTTTTACGTGAGTTGATTGTAAGACCCCACTTACTGCACCACGAGGTGAAGATTTGATTGCTTCGTTCATGGTTCTATTGATGTGTTGGATAGTGTTGCTTAGTGCGAGAAAGGCGGTGTCATCTGCATTTTGAAATAGCTGTATGTTTGGAGGAAGCGGAGGGAGATCTGCTACGTACAATAGGTATAAGAGTGGTGATAGAGCGGATCCTTATTGAACACCACAATGAAGAAATATGGGGTGGGAAAGGCTATTATTGATACTAATTTAGGCTAGACGAGTGGAGATGAAGTTGAAAATGAAACAGAGATAGGAAACGGGTAGTTGGAAGAATTGGAGCTTGTATAAGAGTGCTCGATGCCAAACTTTATCGAATGCTTTTTCTAGGTCAAAGAGGGTAAGACAGGAGGGGAGGGATTTATTGTAGTGGATGGTTATTTGGTTTGTAATTCGGAGTAGTTGGTCAGAAATGCTTAACTTGGGTCGAAATCCGGCTTGGTATAAAGGGAGGAGGTTGTGGAGTTTTAGGTGTGTATGAAGGCGTTGGACAAGGATCTTTTCTAAGGTTTTACTTAAGCTTGGAGTTAGCTGGATTGGTCGATAGGAAGAGACGGAATTGGGGGGTTTATTGGGTTTCAGGAACATTAATGTTTTAGAGGTTTTCCAATCGGGAGGGACGAAACCTGTTCGAAGGATGAATGTATAGATGGAAGCGAGGAAATTGAGGAGAATGATTGGAGATTCTTTAAGATGACGGTGTGTGATTTTGTCATCGCCTGGCGCTGTGTTTCTTTTGGCGGCGATGGTTGTATGACTTCGTCCTGTGTTATGGGTAGAGTTAGAGGATGATCTGGAAGGATATGGTTGTGATTTGGTTGTAGCTGAGGGAAGGCTATGTTGATTCTATCTGCTGGATGGTGTCGAAAAGGATTGAAAGGGATAGTGGGAATGAAGGTTTCTTGTAAGTGGTCAGCGACGGCATCAGCTTTATCTTTGTTGGTGTGCAGTGCTTGGTCGTGATGCAGTAAGGGGTAATGTGGTTTAGAATATTTACCGGTGAGTATATTAAACCGTTTCCAGTATTTTGTAGGGTGTGCCGTTTCTGCCAGAGTGTTACATGTTGTTACCCATTGTCGTAATTTATATGCTTTTAGGTAGTTATGAACAGTTCTCTGTATCTGTCTATGTAGTCTGAGAAAGTCTGGATTCCGTGTTCGTTGGTAATCTCTGTAGAGTTCTCTGGAGCGTTTGATGAGTGGGAGGTATTGTGAAGGTAGGTTGGGTCGAAAACTGTTTGCTTGACTGGTAGGAATATATTTTTCGGAAGCTTCTTGGATAGTAGAAGTTACAGTATCAATGGCATGATGGAGTTCGGTTTCTTTTTCGGGGGGGCGAGTGTTTCTATTCGCGTTTGAATAAATTGCCGATATTTATCCCAATCGTCGCGGTCGAAGCGTAAGATTGTTCTGGGTTGTAAATTGGAGGCGTTGTTGTTATTGTTTGTTAACTGTAGTGTCAGCTTAACCGGTGCATGATCGCTGCCTATGAGATCCAGAACTTTTATTGTACATTTGGGACTAATATTCATTGATGTTATAACTACGTCGGGAGTTGTGTTAGAATATGGTCGTGTTAGTTTCGAAAGTTGGTGGATAATACCTGTAGTTTGAAGATTTATGAAGTCGTAGAAATCGGATTTTTCTTTGTCCGCTCTACTGTGTATATTGATATCTGCCATGATGATATAATTTTTATGGTTGTTAGAAATGTAGGTAAAGAATGAATTGGGGATAGGCTGGTGAGGTCTAATGTAGATGGTGGCAACTGTAATATATAGCTGTTGATAATAGATGGTAGTAATGAGGTGTTCTGGTAAGTGGGGTATGTCAGGATTGTGTGTTGATAGGCGATTTTTGGAGAGAAACCAATTGCTGTTCTTCCGTTAGCTCGCTGTGCTATATGTGTATTATCATGGCGAAGCATGTGGTACCGTGATATTTTACAGCTGTCAGATGGTTTGAGGTGTGTTTCATTGAGTATGAATGTGTTGACCTGTTCTTCGAGTAGGAGAGTTTCAAATATGGGTTTGTGCGTTTGTAGAGATCGGATGTTGAGAAATAGAAATATCAGAGCCATGAACACACGTAATATTTGCTGGTTGGATGTTGTTAACTTAGACTTCTGTTCATTGAGCATTTGCATGAAAATGTGCATATGGGCCTGAGTATGTGGCATTAACGGAAACATGAAGAGTTGTTTTTGCTGCGTACTGGATTTGATTTAGAACATGATGACGTTGAAACGGATGAATGTTTTGAAGAACAACTGTTACGAAGGCCAGAAGTTGATCGATCGTGATAGGTTGGTATACAGAAGTGATATGTGGTGTTTCTTGAGTAGGTGTTTCGGTAGTCCGTATGGGTACTATTAGTTCTGGTTTATCAGGTTCAGGAGCAGGTCTGGCTTTGCACTTATAACTAAAAATGGGGTGATTTTCATTGCAGATTGTGCATTTAGGAGGCTGTTGCATGTTTGGGCAGCTTTTCGTGAGATGTGCGCCGGAGCAGTAACCGCATTTGGTGGTGTTGGTACATTTTGCTGTTGGATGTGCGTTGTACATTTGACACTTTTCATACCTGATAGGTATCGGAGGTGGAGTGTGCGATGGTTCCACCCTGTACTGTCGTTTATAAATGAATGTTCCGCGGGTGAGAAGTTCATCAATAGTTTCTTGGTTATTAGTTAAGACCCGTATCATGTATGTTGGACCGCCAGTTTTTGTTCTTATCCGGATGCACTTGGTGAGCACGTGTCCTTCAAGTTTCAGTTCTGTTTCTGCTTCTTCATCTGAGATAGTTGGTTCTACTCCTCGAACTACAATAGATAATGTTGGCTGTTTACGAGGTGGTGGTGTTTGACGGTTGCTTTTGTTCTCCAGGCATGCCAAGTTAGCTGTTTTCCCAAAAATTTCAAAGCTGTGTTTGTCTCTGATGGTGTTGGCTAAGTTGTAGTTTGTTGAGTGCAATATGAAGCCGTTCCGAGTCGGGATGATTCTACTGATTTTGTCTCGATGTATGTATTTCGTCATTTGTTGCAAGAGAAGCTTTACATTTTGATACTTTTGGTCGTAGTTTGTTAATATGAATGGATAGCTTGGAGTTGTTTCAGTGGTTGCATTTGAAATGTCCTGGAAGTCTGGTTGGTTGATGTCCATTCGTTTCTCGGAGTCAGAGTCTGAATCGCTTATAATATGTGTCTTTTTTGCTGGTGGTGACTGTGGTGATGTGCGTCCTGATCTATGATTTGTCGGCGAACGTGATCGCGAACGTAAAGATGTTGATTGTTGCTCCATGCTGCGTTGCTGTTGAGTTTTTCGTCCTACTAATGTTGAGTATGGAGGTGGACGAGGAAGAGTAGGTGGCAAGTTATGATGTTGCCCTAGTGGTTGCTGGTCTGACATGGCGAAGGTGTAGGGCCTGAGCCCTAAACTGTTTTAAGAAGCTGATCAATTTGAGGACTGACAGTTAGTGATAATGATATATGAAAAGATGATCAGTCTTTGTGCAATGACTGCTTCTCAACATTAACTTATACCCTCCGACACTGAGTAGATGCCGTCAGGCCCAATGCAGTCGTATATGTAGTGTACTCGCCTGTGCGTATGCTACTCAGGATCCTTGTTACTACGTTAACAAGCCACAGTTAGGCTAGGTTAAGTTATGTTTGAAGTTCCCGCCATTCATTATTTATATTTCCGGTCTTTACAAATTACTGGGGTACATACATTGTTACAATATAGAATATCTTGTTCTTATTAGTTCTTCGTTTCTTCCGTAACACTAATTAGTCTTCTTTATTCGTCTGTCATTAACAAACATCAAAAAAACAATAAATTATTTTCAAATACAAAAGTTACTCACTTCGCTTTTCAGGTGACAAAAGTACAGACATCTAGCGTCCACCTTGTGAAACTCCTTTAACTTTTCTAATAATGCATAGGCCATAACAAGTGCATTACAGGAAACCTAAGTGTGCCAAATCTTAGTCCCGAATTCGAATGTGTTCTAGAGATACGAGATCGCAAATGTACCTAACGTACTTATATTTTAAACATAATTCAGTCCTTACAAAGCTTATAACTCGGAAACTAATTGACATAGGCCCTTCAAACAAAACGTGAGGGTAGAAGAAGTGTAAATGCTGAGTTGATTATGATATTTGGGTAATCAGTGGCGCTCAGGAAATATCAGCGGGTCAACATGAAAAAATAATTACACTTTCCACTTATTTTTTTAAAGTTGGCTCCTGCAGAGGTATTTCCTGGACTCCACTGTTTACCCAAGTATTATATAATCAATTCAACATATACATTTCTCCTACTTCACCTTTTGTTTGATAGGTCTATGCCAAATACTTTCCGAGTCATAAGCTTTGTAAGGACTGAATCATGTTTAAAATATATGTTTGTTAGGTACATTTGTGATCTCATATCTCTAGAACAACTTCGAATTCGGGACTAAGATTTGGCACACTTAGGTTTCCTGTGATGCGCTTTCATTTGAGTTTGGTTTGATTTCTGGATTCGACTGTCATGTACAGAATATTTTCTTCTTAGTAAACAAAGCCTATCATATTCGTTTAAATAAACTTAGTCTAAAACAAATAGAACTTTGTTTGGGCCCTATTTGAACAAATGTTTTTGTCAATCACCAATAAGAGTTTTTCTCTGTGTATAGAAACTTAATGATGACAAGGTTGTGACGTCACATAATAAAATCGTACCCGGAGTACAATTTTTCTTTCAAATTGTACTGGTTCTTGTCCATGCCCATTTTAAATATCCATTTATTTATAATTCACTACTGATCAAATATATATTAATTAGTATAGATCTTTAGTTGAACTTTATTTAATATCTTCATCATATTAGAGCTGGATCTCTACTATGGTTTGAAGAGAATTTATTCGATAGAACTTATTCGTACTAGTCTGCGGCTGAATTCGAACCTGGCACTATATGATTTGCCCTCTGTCTCTTTAATCACTACACTATAGGGCTCTCCATCCTGAAAGATGCGGCGACTATTCACGTCATCAATTCAGACAAGGAATGTAGTGACATGGACAGTATTTTAAACACAGAATGGCTTTAAGCACGGATGCTGAAGAAATTTTACGTTGCACTGTTGTTTCTCCATTTTTTGAAGAAAAAAATTATTATGTTTTGCTATGCAAACGAGAAATGGAACCACAAAAAAAAGACGATTTATGTATATATCACAATTGCTTACTTTTTTCTAGATTCAGTATAAAATCTAAATATCTGTAGAGTGCATTGAGGGAAGATGTCTCACATTTGGATCTAGGAGCCATTGTGGAGTAAATAAAAGAAACAGAATAGCAACATTTTGCACAAATATATAGTGAGTATTTATGATGCATAAATGTACTTGTATACACAACGGATATATGTGTTTTTAAACTGGCATATCAAATATTTTTCCTGCCCATACATATCATTGTAAGATGCAAACTCCTTTGGAGGAAGATGTCTAATACATTAAGATATATGACAATAATAATGAATTAAAATGTGAAACTTCATTTCTACATTATCTACAGTATAATACAATTGAAATACATGAACAAGTATGGATATGTTTCCACCGCTTCAGAAAATATTTTCTACAATCTCCTCACCTTGTCGACCTCTACTTGAAAGCGCAGATTTCTCTCCCTTACGTGAAAATGAAACATATCCCAACTTAATGCAGTGAAAACTTTACGCTTTGTATGAAATAAGAAAATAGTTCTTTAACATATGACATACTTTCTATTGAACATGTACTGAGCAGCCGTAGTTTGGTGCAGCGTTGGCTTCCTGTTCAGTAGGTCCTGGGTTCGATCCCAGAGGCGTACATCCTGACTGAGGTTTATCCAGGGTTATCCTTAGTCATACAAGGTTAATGCTGGTATAGTGCCTTCTATACTATGCCCTGACTGACATGTATGCCACATCCTCACCCCACCCATATTCCGGCGTGAGCCATGGTTGTCTAAAGCCATAAATGACATTCGTATTCTATTGAATACATGTACGTAGACTACCAATTACAAATGCCCTTGTTTCACTACATTCTATTCAAGGAAAAGAGTTCAAAGAAATAAGTGTCTAACCAGAAGTATGAGAACAATCTTGAACTGGACTGACGCAATTGGAGGACAAGTAAATACATTACTGGAAGACTCGTCAGTTGGATTCCTGTGTTGATAGAAGGTGGTCACTGAAACTTATCATCAATTTTGTGCATCTACGACACAAGTGAATTGCTTCACTCTTTATAATTGTTGTGCATATTTTCAAAGGAAATGTTTTATTGTTAAATAATTATAAATCAAGATGTGCCTGAGTTTGTTCGTTGTCAGAACTAGTGTTGTGCGCAGTTTGCTGTCATTCTGGAAATTGGCACTCAAGATGTGTGGTGCCAACTATCCTCCCTAATTAAGAGAGTCTGGTCAAGCGTCAAGTAGGAGAGTTTGCGCAGTGCACTCATTTAATATAATAAGAGGATAGATTGCGCAAAGTTATGTACAAATCAGGGCTAGATTTTGGTGTAATTTTGGTCCTGGGCTACTACTTGACGGAGGAATACACTATGAAGAGCTTAAAATTATTTTCCTCTGTCCACTTACGATTTTATTAGTAAAGTTTACAAACACTGACAAATAACAAGAAATATAACATTTAATAGGTATATTCTGGCTGCTTGAGCTAATAAATGTTTGTAATATAACAGTTTACAATGATTTGGATCAAAATAAGTAGTTTCTATTTAGTTCGTACTATCGAATGTTATCTTATTCTCATGCGCAGACTCTCTTACCCATGTGCGCAATCTTACCTACCGTAGTAGGAGAGTTTGCACAAATTAAGGGTTCTTAAAAAACATTTTCATTAAGCATAGAATGACTTATATCATATATTAGTAGCATGTAATTGTGTATAAAATGCTAAAGAATATGTTGCATAATTTTGAGATGTTTGTATACAAAATATAATTTTAGTGATTTTTTCTTGATTTGTGCGCAACCTCTTCTGACTATGTGTCTTCAAGGCGGAGAAACTTTCCGTTTTCCCTCTCTCCTGAAAAATTTCGTTTTTGGCACTTATGTCTTTTTTTATTTACACGTTTTATATATTACCTCAATTAATGTTATGGTTGTTGCATAAAAGTCCCTCGATATTATTGCAAACGTCTATCTGACTACGATTTCTAGATAATTTCACGGCGTATGAGTATCTTTACGCAACAACTACAATATATTGATGCAACTGAACAAAGGTTTCGCCAGCAATTCAATTTGCTGATGGAGAATGGAATTGGCTGTGTTTCCAATTTATACGTCAGTTCATAGCCATGATTTCCCTGGAGTTTGCAGAAGTAGTTGAAATTGATGTGGAGATAGCATCTGCTCTGATATTATGCTGCTTCGTAATAACCTATCATGGAGAAATACTCCAGGTATTTGGTTGAACTTGTCTTTTTTTAAACAAATAAACAATGTATGTACATAATGTAAAAAAGGGTTTTCCGCATATTTCGCCATGAAGACATATATTATCCCATTTTTTATCTTTAAATAACTATTATATTTAATTGTACTTATACCATATTATGTACTATTATCTAGTAACATGTCTCTATAATAACAAAAGTTAATTCATTACTTGATCATTAGCATAAACGCAATATTTAGTTTTAATTCAAAACAATTTTATTTATACCTGACCGTTTCTCTAATCTTTGAAACTAAAATTATTTGTTACTGTAAATAAAATATCTCGAACTTTAAAAACAATGGTCTAGTTTCTATGAGTCATTGCCAAATTAATTTACCTAAGCCTTTTAAAGCTTAAAAATAAGACCAAAACCATATTTAATATAATCATGATATTCTTCCTGATGTGTATAGATACATTGATAAAAAATATTGGTGTTTATTGCCACCCCAATAGGAGTAATAGAACACCTCTCTACCTCTACACCAATGCCAGAGTGTTGGTAACACCATCCGGGGTCTCCGGAACACTTTAACACGGGTAAAGATGTTGCTCAACACTGGTAACGGTGTTTGTCAACACCAGAAACGGTGTTACGGAGTTGGTGTAGAGGCAGAGGTGTTGTATTACTCCTTTTGGGATGGCAATAAACATCAATAATTTTTATCAGTGTAGAGTACACTTAGATTAAAATTTATTTCGTATTCTTCAGCAAATAATTAGCTGTCTCCTATGTGGAATGTTCTCTCTTATTTTTTTTATATACTGTTTTCGGAAATACTTAAGTGATTTTTTAAAATTGATTTTTTTAAATGTTCAGTTCATTGCGAAAACAATCTGAAAATTACAAAAACAAAAATAGCACAGATGTGCAAAATGAAACATTTGTTTCTGATGCCTGCATATTTTTTGCTCATTCTGGTAGATCTGACACCGAAACATGCTGAAACCGAAAATGATCTCCGTTTTCCTGCATCACGCCAGGTTTCCTGGCAAATTAGTAAAATTAAAAAGTAAAGATGTCAGTTTAAAATGGAAAACTGCCTTACTATAAAAACAAAATACTTTTCGGTGATGCCGTCCATATTTATGCTGATTTTAATAGATCTCGACGTGCTGAATCCGAAAATGACCTCTATTTTCCTGCATGACATCAGGTTCCCTAGCAGCTTAATGAAGTTAACTAAAAATAATGACATATTTATTTGAAAATCCGTTCGTGCGTCGTGGACCTTGTAAAGTGTAGTTAAAGGACAATTTGGTGAACAGAATGAATCAACTTAAAAACCTATTTTTGATTCGCCACGTGAAAAACAATTGTAAAATACAATACGACATATATTACATTCATGAAATAGGAACATTAATATAAAACGCACCTGTCAATGATGCTTGAGGAGGAGCTTCTTTTTTCCTTGTAGACTTTTCCTAGTGCTTTTCCGTTTGTGGGATGATACTGGAATGTCCCTTACAAGTATCCAACAATAGTCTGCCATCATGTTAACACTCAACTTTCCTTGGTATCTTCTATCCATCACCTTCAGGTCCTGGTGACCTTACCATCACGGCCGACTTCCTTTCCGCATTCTCTCCTCAACCCAATACAGATCTGAGCTAGAGATATCTAAACCTATAAAGAAAGAATTCAAAGGATCACATAGTCTGTCTTGCATTTTACACGACAAATTAATTTAACTAACTAATAACTCTATGGCGTATGGAACTCGCAAGTTCATGTCCGAAGTAGCAAACGTTCGCCATGGGATTCTATCCTGAGCAATAACAAGCCAGTTTTGATCACGAACACCTACTTCTCGAAGATCTCTTCTAATATTGTGCCCGCAACGAAGTCTCGATCTTCCCAATGGTCTCCTTCCATCGGGCCTTCCAACCAGGATAGAATATAATTTTCGTTTTTCCCCATCCTAGCTACATGGCCACCTTAGTCGTCGCGATTTCATTATTTTTACAACATCTGCTGAATCGTACAGTCCGTGGACTTCTTTATTATGCAGTCTCCTCCATTCTCCAGTCATCTCTTCCCGTTTCGGCCCGTATAACTTTCTCAAAACCTTATTTTTAAACACATGTAACTTATGTTCATCTGATACGGTCCTACTCCAACTTTCACAACCGTAAAGTATTACCGGCAGAATAACAGTTCTGTATATTTTTAATTTCAATTTCCTTGATATTAATCCCGATGTTAGAAGTTTTTGGACTGAATAGAAACACGCCTTGCCTGATACTAAACGAATTTTGATTGGTTCCGTTATCTCATTTTTGCTTGTTATATATGCTCCCAAGTATTTAAATTTGTTTACATTGTCTATTAGCTCATCTCTAATTCTCATATTTTATTTCCTTCATTCCCTGTGTGTCGGCTTGTTATCATGTATTTTGTTTTATCTGTGTATCCTGTAGACCTATCTTGTCGCATGCTTCTACTAAGACGTCGATGTTGCTATGTAGTGCATCTATATCGTCCCCTATTAATTCTACATAATCCGCGTATACGAACAGTTGATTCAAAACATTCAATGATAGTCCCGTTTTGTCCCCTTTAAATTAGAAATCGCATATTCTAACGCACAGTTAAACAGTAGTGGAGACAATGCATCGCCTTGTTTTAATCCGTTGCAAATCTTGAAACTATCTGATATATGATTACCTATCCGTACTCTGCTTATGGGGTCGCTGAGACACGTCTTCACTAGTTGAATCATTTTTTTCTGAATTCCAAATCGTATCAGGATACTATATAACTTCTACTTTTGAAAGAATCGTATGCTATCTTAAAATCAATGAATTGCAGTTGAACCGTTAAATTGTATTCCCATTTCTTCTCCAAAATTTGACTCAAGGCGAAAATCTGGTCCAACGTGGATCTATTACGTATACACTTGGGCGTGTCAACAGAATATTACTTAATACCTTGTAACAAGTTGGAAGTAACGAGATTCCGCGGTAATTATTGCAGTCCGATTTATCGCCTTTTTTATAAATCGGAACTATTATTGAGGTTTTCCATTCCTTTGGAAGCTCCTCCTTTCTCCAAATAGCACTGATATATTTATGTAGTTCCTTGATTAGTGCCGTTCCTCCTGCTTTAATTAATTCGGCTGGAATATTGTCTATTCCTGATGATTTCATTTTTTTAAATTTATTTACCGACATTTCAATCTCGATCTCGCTAGTTTCTGGAATCCATGGTTCTGCGGTACAGATTTCAAATTCCTCTGTTTGTTCCCCGTTATATACATTAAGAAGCCTGTCGAAATAACTTTTCCACACATCGACAAATTTAGTCGGATCTGCCTGAAGATCTGTGCGTTCAATTCTAATCATTTCTAACCTCGGCTGTTAACCTTTTCTTAACGAGTTTATACGTATAGATCTCGTATGTTATTTGTCTTTCCGTTTTCCTCTATGTCCTGAATTTTCTGCGTCAGATATTCTCGCTTCTTGTTTCTGAACCCGAGTGTGGCGTTTCGTTTCGCGTTACTGTAGTGGTTGGTGTTTGCTTCGCTTTTATTACCTAGCCATCGCTGCCTGGCTTGTTTTCGTATTTCATCAAGCTTAAGGTATTCTTCAATAAACCAAGGTAGTTTTTCTGTTGTTTCATCTCACCTACACGTTCCTTTGCTGCGTTCTTAATTGTTTCAAAAATTGCCTCCCACATCCTACTTACATCAATTTCTTTATTCATATAATCATTATTATTATTCGAGTCGGCTAGGATTTCGAACCTATTTGATAATTCGAGTTGGTAATCAGCTTTTATGCTCGGATTATTTAATCGTTTCACTTCGAATTTCAGTTCTTTTGATCCCTTGTTTTCTCTGTTCTTCATGCATAACTTTTCCCTTACTTTTATGATCACTAATTCATGATCAGTGTCACCTTCCGCTCCTGTGTACGACCTAACATCTATTATGTTGGTGTGTCTTCGTCTAAGTACTAATACATGATCGATCTGGTTGAGACTTTTGCCGTCCGGAGATACCCATGTGTATTTGTGTATGTCATTGTGTTCAAGGTGCGTGCTCTTTACCAGTAAGTTTTTCGAAATCGCGAAAGTTATCAGTCTTTCTCCATTGTTGTTGGTCTTTTCGTGAAGGCTGCATTTGCCTATAGTAGGTCTATATTTTTCTTCCCTTCCTACCTTTGCATTGAAATCACCCAACACAATTTTCGAATTATACTTCGGCATTCGCAATTACAGCCTTTCTAGCTCTTCGTAAAATATATATTTGTCGTTATCAGTAGCCATCTCGGTCGGAGCATACACGTTTAATAAAATAGTGTTGCCATATCGAGTTCGTATCGTAACGTACGATAGTTTTTCGTTTACGAACTCTATATTCTGAACCGCCTGAAGGATACTGTTCTTAATGAGGAAGCCTGTTCCGAAACCGTGAGACTGTGTTCCCCCGTAGCAGAAAGTGTACTTGCTTTCTCGGATGCTATCTTGACCCTCCCACCGAACTTCTTGTATCGCTAATATGTCTAGCTCGTACTTCTCGGTCTCGTGTACCGCCACCTGAAGAGCGCCCATTTGGTATAATGTTTGTACGTTCCACGATCCTTTTCTAAGGTGTTTCTTAATCCTGTTTTTGGAGCCCCTGAAGCAGTCCCCGCCCGGAGTTCCGAATGAGGGACTAGTTTACTTCCGGAATATTTTACCTCAGGAGAATCCATGAGCCATCTGTTACTATTTCTTGACATGTTTTACGGGTGTAGAGTTGTCAGCTCTACGACCTCACAGTAAAGGTAGACATTCAAGATGTCGTCCTCTGTCAATCTCTGAACCTTGAAGATGTCATTCATCTTCAGCCTCAGGGTCGTAATGGTGATGCTGCTTCCCCTCACCATGATATTTTTGTTCGGGGTTATCTTCCCCTAGCCTTTGTAGATCCCTCTACTAACTGCAAGGCAGCAGTACTGGTTTTGGTCCGCTTCGGAATATTTCCTGTACCCATCATATCTGGTCGGCATTCCCCCTATCCGCCACCTGGGGAGGTGCCTGGTGGGGGAGCAGTAACTCCAACACACGACAAATTAATACATCCATAAAAAGATATATTGGCTATCAATAAATTTTAATATTTTATTCAATATATTTATTTAATATATTTTATTTAATATTTTATTCGTTTTTACTTTCAATCACGAAAGCACATTTTTAGCAGTAAATGTAATCGGGACGAAAGCTTTTCGTTTAGTTTTTCTTGCATTTTTTTTATAATCAACTTCCTCAACGATGATGGTTAATATGATGGAGGATGCGTCGAAAATAAACATATTTTTCGAAATCGATTAACGGCTAATGCTCATTTTTGGTCAAATTGTATCCATATTACATACACAAAATTTCAGATCGATTTTACGTGGTCTTCAGTTGGAGACAGGAACCTTAATTTTGACGAATATAGGCAAAATTTACTGTTTTTCAAATGTTTTAAAATAATATTTTAATGGACACAATTTTACATTGGTAATAAACCGATAGTAAATATGAAAAATATGAACAAAATAATTATTACAAAGATCTGTGAAACGATTTACATATGACTGAATTTTGAAAGCCGTGAAATAATGGTTGACAATAAGCAAAATGCCTCATTCCTCATTCTTGGAGTACATCAGGTGCGCGAGTTATTTATCAAGACCAGTACATTTATTTAGTGTTTTAATTGTCCGATGTTATCTGTTTTCGTGATGAACTGTAATTGAATTTTTCTCACTGCTTCGCATTTGTGTAATAATATTTGAACAATTGACAAAATAATCAAAGTTTGCAGTATGTCCCCCAACCCTTGTCCTGCGTAGGTTGATATTTTTGCAGCTCTTTGCTTATTTCCGAAGAATTATATATGTATTTCGAAAACCAATAGATCACCGAGAAGGAGACTACAAATCTAGATTAGCCCACCTGCCGGCCCTAGTTTTATGTGGATAGATGGCGCCTATGGAAAACAAACCTTCAATTGAGATACGAAACTGGAAATTTGTTCTGTGTGTAAACCCACCATGGGCCTCTCTTCCCTGGTCTCCAGGTTGAGCAACAGATTCTGAAATTAATGTTTCCTGTAACCAGTTCACCTTCCGTTACGGGCTACAAGAATAAATTGCCCAATCGAAAAAAACTCAGATAACTACGCCACAGAGGAAAACCTATCTAAGCAGACCCCCACAATAATTACTCTCGCTAAGGAGTATAAGTTCTATTCTAATATATGGACACAAATGTTTTGATTCAATCTTAACTAAAACAGATATATTGTACAATAAAAAAGAAGTGATACATGAATCATAGAAAACTAAGATGAAGTATATTGACTATCGTGTCGTTTACGTCACTGGCTTTCTTAGCCTTGGCGTAAGATACTTGCTTTGGACAGACATTCTTTTGTAGTTGCATTTCTCACACAATAAACATTCTCACTTACAAAGACAACTACACAGCAGAAATATATATGCACACAATCTCTTACAAACTAACAGCAATTCCACTAAAATGGAATCCGAGCAAAAACACCAGAGGTGCAAAAAGTGGAGCCAAGTTCTTTAGCCCTAAAAAGGTGTGAAATGGGAGACGGATGAGCCAAGTTCCTTGGTGACAGCATGTAACAGGAACAAAGGAACTTGGCGCGAGCTGGCAACAGCCTTAAGGTTGGTGGCGGTGGACGTAGTGGGTTTTAGGATCCCTACCACCC
>JAGDQP010048627.1:3706-14705 GCA_022664845.1 Lepisma saccharinum
CATAATGCATTGTGAACCACTCTAAAAAGGTAAAAAATCGCTGTTTAAAGTTTAAAGTATACGTTTCATCCTTAAAGTATCGGAATCTCATCTCAAAAGATCACACATTATTTCCAAAGCGAGAATGTTCTGTTAAAAACAAATCTTTTTGCTTAAAATTCGATAATTTTTTATGAAAACACTTTTCTGATCTAAAAAAGAATAAAAATGTCCGCCTTCCGCATGTAGTTTGTAAACTGTTAAACCATGATAAACAGTTTTTGATGATGGAGTTTTTACTCGTGGTTCGCTTACTTTCAGTCATAAACACGACTAACGGAGTTTTGTCTTTAACATTTTTCAACCAAGATATTTGTTTGTAAAACTAATAAAAATATATATTAATGTTTATAATGAAAATCAAGAATGAGGTGTTACATATACCCCATGGTATTGTAACTGAAATCTCATTACGTAAAAATGGTTCTGTGGAGCTATGGCTCTTGCTGGCCATAAATTGTGTTTAAAAACTGAAGAGCTACTCTATATTGTCCAGCATGTGTAAGGATTTGTAAAAGATGAATAAAAAAAAATCTGGCTTCAGTATTATCTATTATGGGTAATTGTCCAACCAAAATTAATGATCTTAATTAATTTTATTGCATACGCTTTCTTGATGACCGTCATGGTTTCAGTTTTTCAGCATTGAATCCACCTTTCGGTTTAATTTAATTTAAACTTCAATTCTGCCACTTTTTTATTTTAAACGAAGGGAACCAGTATGATACGTGTTACAAAGTGTATTGCATATGCATTTTTTTTAAAAAAATATTTTATTGATTTGATGTTATTTTTATAATAGAGACGGCTGCCGACTAAAGGCGGAATTAACAACTTAAATTAGCGTCTGTAACAACCCTTTCAATACACTTCATCATGAATCAGCACCAGGAACCTTTAACTATAAGTCAGGAAGCATAACTTCTCAGCTAAATGTGATGTCACATAAAGTGGAATTTTCATTTTTGAACTATATAATAATTTTCCTAATTTGCGAAAACGATGACAGAAGTTAAAAAAAAAAAAAAATCTTAACCCAGCCAGATTCTTAAAGGTTCAGCCGTAGACTTCTGAACTGTACTGGAACATCAATTATGTCCTGACTGAGGTTTCCCAGTTTTCCTAAATTTCGCTAAACGAATGCGCCACTTTGTTCCTGGAATAATGCTCACCGAGATACGTCATCTATTAGTCACCTGCTCAGGCCATAGCCTCAAGATTAACCGATGGTGGTTTATCATTGCGTTTTCATCGGTTGATTGTTGGCGCCCTAACGACGGGACCTACAGTTTAACGTGAGCTCCTAACCACTTGTGTCCTCACCAGGAATCGCAACCGGACCCTTTGATTATGAAGCAGCAAGTGTTACTATTCAACCACAGATGACACCTCGATTTCTAATTAGTCTCCTAAAATGAATTTGGCCAATTAGCAAGTTGTAGTTTGCAATATTTCGTTCTGATAAGCAGATATTATCTTAAATGAGATACCGAAAAATATTTTTTGCACACCCACGCTTGACACACTTCTAGAGCACCTAACAGTATCTGCCACAAACAGGTATTCCTGGTAAGTTGAAGATTTCGGTTAGAAGTACAGATAGAGAAAATGGACTTTCCTTGTTTTACTGAGACACCTTTCGAAATTTCGTAAATTGTACTTGTCAAGGTAGACATTGCTGTGCTTTTGCCCCACACTAGAATCGAAGTCGGATAGAGCGAAACTTATTTTATTTTTCTCTCTTTTATTCGCGACCCAAAAGACAAGTTGAAATGACAGAAAAACACAGGGACTGTTTTCTTTTATTTCGTTGACTGCTTCTTCAAGCTCTTCCTTCTTTGTCTTTTTTTTTTCTTTGTTCTCAGAGTGACGGAAAAGGAAGAGTTGAGAGAAAGAGCGGGGCAAAAGAGACAGAAAGAAGACTGGAAAGAGATACTAAACTTTTAGCTAGCCCTTTTAGATCTCTTAGAATTGCAAAACAGAAGAAAAGCAGGAAAACGATATTTGGTGTAAGAAAACATAACTTTCTCCATCCTCAGGGCAGTTTATTTTACCTCGTTTTCTCGTTTTCTTGACTTTCTATATCCTTCCTTCTTTTTCTGTCTCAATACCTACCTCCCAACCTCGTCCCCTTTCCACCCATGCCATTTTAACTTTCTCCTTTTTTTTTCTCCAGTTCAATACTGTCTCACACTGATAGGTCTTGATGTATCAATGTTTCCAACCCATAATTTACAGGTCTTGGTCTGATCAGTGTTTCCAACTATTGATTTAAAGCCAACGAGATAAGAAGTAGTTTATTCTGGAATTACAGTGGTTCTTGCAGAAACATTCAAACTGCTTTTATGATTGACGAAATACATTGTTTATATGTTCTTGTATGGCAGGAACGTTTGTTACACAGAGTGGACAGTCGTTGATATTGCTCTTATAAGGCTTTTATTCATGCATCAAATATGCTGTCGCCAAATTTCACTTCATTAATTTGCTGCGTAGGTCAAGGAGTGGTCCTGCACAGAGCTGAAACAGGTCACGGGGCCAATCGGATCAAGTTTTGAACCGGGTTATTCGGGTCAAATTTTGGACCTGGTCACTGGATGCATGCTTGTGAACAGAGCTGAAACCGGCTCACTTTTGGTGACCCGTGAGCCGGTCTGACCCGAACATGGGTGACCCGGAGACCTGGTCCGAAACTCGACCCGAATAACCCAAATGACCAGGTGACCCGATTTACCCGGTCTTTATCCGAATGACTCGGGACCCGGTCTTGACCGAAAAAAATGAGTTAACTCAGCGACTCCATAATCGAATCTTCATCTAATTGACCTCGTGGAAATATCTTGACACGGTGAATGGTCTTGTTTCTGTGGTTAGAATCAATCCATATTATAATGTTAGATTCCTTGAGAAGTGAGCTATGTATAGGAACTTCATATTTGAGAATTTTAAAAGATTTTCATGCTTTTATCCTATTTAATACTTTACACACAACAATTATTTCAGAATAGTCTTTCCGAGGGAGTATTTGCACACCCATTTTTCTTCTTTCCGGGGATGTGAGACTATTTCCATATGTTATTACTATCGTTAGAAAAGTTTTGGCGTCGTATTTTTTATGCTCTGGGTAGTAACACCCCTGCTCCCGGTCACAGCAGACGAGAAGACTGTTCAAACGCAACAGTGGATAATCAGGAAAGAATTAAATCTTTACTTTGCCCTTCAGGTCACCGGGTTCAAAGCATAGACCCAGTGACCCAGTCTAAAAAGTGATCCGGTGACCCGTTTCAGCTCTTCTTGGGACCCGGTCTGACCCGATTTCAACCCCATAACCCGGAAGGCAAAGCAGTTTTTAAAATTCTTTCTGTATAAATTTCGGCGTCTAAAAACAGTGTATCTTGCAACAGTGATCGGGAACGTGGATTTTACCCCCATAAAGCACCAAGAATACGATGACGAAAAGTTCCTAACAATACTAGGAACCTATGGAAAAAGTCTTATATTTCCAAAAGAACAGAAACGCTTCTGGAAGTGTGGAAATAAAAGGAGAGTCTATTCTGAAATAATTTGTGAATCTCATAAATGAAAATATAGATTGATTCAAGTTACAGGAACAAGACGGGTAAAATCGTGCCAAGACAGGGTCATAGGGACAAGATTGCCTCACTGGATCAATTACGTTAAGATTCGATTATCGGGTGTCCGAATCACGAAGTTAGTCTGATCATTTGGGTTACCGAGTCCGACGCGTCATTCGAATCAAGAACGAGCCAATTGGGTCACTGGGTCTATCGGGTCATCTCCTCAAGTATCCGACGGATGACCAATTTCCGGGTCATCTCTATCCTGTCTGCGAAAGGAACATTTACAACCACAAAGGTATAAATAACTCTGAACAGTCCGAAAAATTCACCTTTGTTTACCAGCACAGGACGGCCATTGCATGTCCATATTATTATACGTCGATTTTAAGGCCATGAACATACTGGACGTTCACAAAAAGATGGACATAAAGTGGATGTTGTCAACTTCCAGTGGATATCCATATCATGTCCAGGAAATAGATGTTTCTTGTCTGTACTTTCAATTAATTTATGGCCTTTTGGCATCTTTGGCTCAGATTGGGATAGGGTAGTCAAACGATGGGGAAGGTATCGGCCAGGACCTTACTTAAGGTACCATTTACTTGGCGAAACATAGAAAACCGTGGCGAAACCTCAGTCAGGTTGGTGAGCCGCGGGTCGTGTCTGTGTATAATAGCGGGTCAGTCTACAAAGCAATCCAAAATACAGTAATGACTATAAAACTCTGAGATGTACTGATGACAATTACCATTTTCTATACTTCTTGTGAAATGAAATCGGATAGTGAAAGTCATTCCAATTTATTTTATTGCCATTGTGTCAAAGAAACACAGGAGAAAAGGACACGAACTCTCCATATATACTGTATGTATGTATGCTTGAATAGATGTGCATATAAAACGTAAAGTATTCTATTATAATAATTCAGTTTTTTCTACATTACATAATACTCCTCCTTCTATAAGTGATTACGTCAGTGAAACAGGAATTAATTCCTCATATTAACCGGAAGGTCTCTTGCTTACATAATTTCCTATCCTATCAATCTGTGTTTACACTAAGTACACATACGAGTAACAACAATAATGATACATACACACAATCACATATGTATGCGGACATTTATACGCATACGTATGGAATGCATGATTATTATAGTTGTAGTGTTAGCTATTTGATTGGGTAAACAACGCCTCTAATGAATTTACTCTTGTAGGATGGAGTCAAATGTATTATTGGTAGATACAAAGAAAACAATCATGGAAATGGATCACTGCAAGACATATCAAATAGACATTTGACATGCTTTCAAATAGACATTTTCAGGAATTCAATGCACAACGCCTAGTGGCACTGGTAACTAACTTCTGGTCAGCACTAGGACAGTGGCGTTGTTTCGAGCCCAGCTCAAATCAGTCCTTTTTATTTCATATCATCCATCGACTACCTAATGAGTCGAATGGCTGTGTGTTATATCAGTACAAGAACCCGTTCGGGGTAAAGGGAAGAGTGACGCAAGAATTCTACTCACAAAAGGATATCTTCTAGGGGTTCCAGGCAGGTCCTACCGATCCGTTTTTCCTTGTGTCTTAGCATGGCAAAGAGCTTTCAAATGCAAGTTCAAGCATCAAAATCGGGTTTATAGTTCGCTAGATCAGAAATTAGCTGTATATATGTGAGTGGTGCTAACAGATTCGTTTCCTGGCGTCACTCGAAGAACTACCGTTCTTAGTGATTCCATTTGGGCCAAAAGTGTTACTTTCCTTCGTAAATGCCGTAGTGTAAGCTGCTGTAAATCGCATATAAACAAAGTCTACAGTAAAATTGTATTTTAATATTTCAAGAAGATATTTCATTTCTAAATCTATAACTATTTCTTCTCGTGTTGATCATACACATCGCAGGGGTGGTTCAGAGATAGGGACAAGTTGTAACTTAGGAACTACTACGGCTATTAAGCTGTTTGAGGTGTCATTGGAAAGGTTTCGGTAAGACGAGTTCAAACCCATATAGATAATCCAGATCTCAGGGACGGTCCCGAGATAGGGGGGGGGTCTTCTTAACTCAGAAACTACAAAAATAAGGGAGGTGTTTTGATGTGGCGTTGGAAGGGTCTTGTCAAAATGAGTTCAAAGCTGTATAGACAATCAAGACCACAGGAGCAGGTCTGGCGATACGGGGCAATTTTCAACTCAGTAACTACTACGCCTAAGAAGGTGGTTGAGGTGTCGTTGGAAATGTCATAATTTTTTACAACGAAAAATTGACTATTCAAATAGGATGCTCATTGTTGAAGCCTGGCGGTAGTATATCTGAACGCTTCCCCAGACTGGGCTCTGCCTCACTCCTTTTAAAATAACATTACTGTCTCCTACCATTATTCCTTAGTCGGGATGGTACCTTCAAATTAGGCCCTGGCCGACTTCATTCCAACATCGTCTCTATCGTATCCCGACAAAGGTGCCTGAAGACAATTAAAATGTTCAAAACGTAAATTAACGAACGCACATATTTTTCAAAGTTCAAATCTTTCGTATTTTACGTTCCTAAGGAAGACTAGAGACGATTTTGTGTTCTAATACTTGTTATTTCTGAGAACTAACGTAACCTTTTGATCAAAACAAACTACATACATTTGTTTCTTCAAAACTTTATCACTGGCTTCTTAATGGCGGTAAGAGATTTTGCGACGTGAAAAGTTTCAAGATGAATGTATCCGTGATCAAGATTGTGGGTTCAGATTATATAGACTTGGATCATAGAAAGATAAAATCTTGCCAAGAGGAACATCAATCATCACTAGACTGTCGCCGAACTTAGAAAATGGTAGTGACTCAGAGTACTGTTCGACAACGTGTAATAAAGTCACTAATTATCAAGATGATATTGTTTTGAATTCTTTGTTTGATCTTGAATACAATTATTCAAGCTTGGTGCTTTCTAATTCGGGAGGTTTACGTATCGATCCCAGAGGCTGGCATTACATTATTTCACCTCGTCTATCTTAATGTAAGCCAAAGATACGAGATGATATTATAAGTAAAGTTGAGTTTGAATTTAACTTTTAAGACCCAGAGGCAACTTTTGGCTTAGGCCATATTGATGATGATGATGATGAGATAAATTGGTGGAATGAAGAAAGTGGAAAGAAACGAGAGAACCCAGAGAAAACCCACGCACACAGTGTTTGTTCACCACAAAACCTACATGGTATGATAAGGGATTGAACCGATGACTCTAAGCGCTAGAGGTGAGCACTCTACCGTTGAGTCACCGTGGCCCATAAGAAAAATTGAAATTCATGCCTAACGCCGTGTAATAGACGGAACTTTGGATTAACGTTCCAGGACAACTGATTGCTTAAATTGTTTCATACATTATAACTACAATTTTATGTAGTTATCCCGTTCGTAGGGATGCGCCTTTCCCGGGATAGGAAATTTGGAACACTCTGGATAGATTCAAATGGAGGAAGTAGTCTACTTTTTATTCATTTTTCTTGTCTATTCTATTTGTATTTCTTTTAAATATTTTTTGTTATTTATTTTGTTTTCTTTATTAGCGGACCTAAACTGAGGGTAACTTCTATATAAAATACTGTATATTCTGTCAGTGATAACTGATAGTATACCCAGCATTATATATGGAGGTTACCTTAATTTTAGGCTCGCAAATGAAAAAAACAAACAAGTCGACAAATGAATGATTCGTGCGCAAAACAAAAGTAGCAGATGTAGTCAAGAGTGCGAAGAAAATGAAGTGGAGATGGGCCGATCATATAGCTAGACGAATAGATGGAAAATGGGCGACAAATGTTCTATATTGGATTCCCAGAGAGAAAAAAAATGACCTAGAATACGTCCAAATGCAAGGTGGGTAGATGAACTTAGGAGTTTTTAAAGAGCCACGTGAATGAAGATAGCAGCTGACCGAGCTCTGTCGGGAAGAAATGGGGAATGCCTTCATACTAATAAATGAGAGGTTTGGTGCACAAATGGTGTAACCCACAAATACATTGTCCTGATGTTTTTTTTTGTGTGTTTTTGACATTCAGTTTCATAGAAAGAGCAACAATGTATATGCCAAAATATCACACTAAGTGCGTTCAATAGTTTTGATGGCAATAACACTGTATTTACCATGCACTTGTAAGAAACAATTCTTCCTTACTAACCAATTTTGTAACGTGGGCTACACCATATCTGCACCAAAGTCCCTCAAATGTTCTGTGATGTATTTAATATTGACGAACTAAAAAATTGTACATGTCCGTTCTAAGTCTACGGTTTGTTTCTTTCATTAATCTTTTAACATTTACAAATCTGTATGATAGGGACTCCTTGCAGAATATTTTGAATTAAAATGATCATAGAAAAAAGTAAATGTTTGGATAAATCCACATACAAATGACTCGCGCCAGCAACGACTTAATCGTATTAAACTGAAATTAACATCAATGTAAGGTATTTATTTACAATGCAATTATTACTGGGCATCAATTGTGTATTTAGTGTCATATTTGCACAGTTTGAATAGAAAACAAATTTTTTACAAAGCAAAATAAAAATAAAATCGTGTTATTGTTTATGAGGTTTGAACACCATAAGTTTATTCACAATTTTTACTCCACTTATTCAGCAACTGATGTTTCAACAATAACTGAAACATTGTTTTCGTCACTCAAATTCACTGCTTTCCATCACATCTTCACAGAATGATTTGGCATGCTGTGATACAACAAAAAGTCGTATCAATTTTGCAATATCTTCATTCTTCTTTTTACTCACATATTTTTCTTTTTTTTTTGTACTCTGGCGTCTTCCATGAGTGCGAAGATTTTCTTCCCAGATTTGGATACTTCCACCATCATTTCTAATCTGGAGAATGTTTATTTCACACCGGCTTTTCTATCGCTGATCTTGTTTTAGTTTATAACTCGAACCTTCTAAATTTTAAACGGTATCTTACTTTTTCAGTATTGGCTGCATTTTCTTTCGAATAAGACTCTTCTAAACTTATCACAACTTCGTAATTTCATAATTTGAGATAATATTTCTTCTCTTGGTCTGCAGCATTTTTTCTAAGTTCCCAAAACTCTATCACGAGACACGAAACTGTTTTCTCCCATAGAGAAACAGTGCTGAATCTCCACGGATATACTTTAGATTTCTCCCAAATGCTTCATAAAATTGACAAAATTATACTATTTTTGTTCCAAGTCATGAACGAGTCTGAAAATAATCAAAGAATCAAATTTTCTTTTCTTTCTTTAATAATTTCCCCTCAAGTTCTTCTTACATGGAATCTCGTAGAACTGAAGCTGCCCTATTATCACCTTGAGCAGATTGAGTTTCTAGTCAAGTGTAAAAATATACTTCAGTTTTATCAATGGATATTGTCGTATTCATTAAAGTAGCTTTCATTTAAATATAGTACTTACAAATGATAGGTTTTGTTAACACTGTCAGTCATGAAAAACAAATGAATTATGAACTATGTAATGTAATACGTATTGATAATAATTAGCTCTAAGTATGATATTTATTTATCTTCATTTAATATTTAATTTATCTAATGTATATTGTAATTCATTGTTATTTTCAGATTATTTGTATTTAGATAACATTTCATTGAGTTAAATTGAATTATTTTCACACATAAAATTTGTCGACACTAATACAATTTAAAGACTACATTCTTATCAGGTATTTTTCTCTTGTAAAGAGTGCAAAGCTAAACCTGTCTAGAATAGAATATTTCTCCAATACATAGCTTCGGGAGCGGCTGATTCTCCTGCATGCCAAACATCACTAATTATTTCCTTAATAATCTCGAAAAATATACTTACTCTAATTTTATGCAGAAAGCAGATTTTGCAGTAACTCTTGCGTAGTAGAAAGCTAGTTTTGAGGAAAAAAAAATCTCGCAAAATTTCACATTTAATTACACGGGTTAAAATCAAGTTTTTCAAAAGCTGGTAATATCATCATACAGAGGGGTAAATTATGAATATAGATCTTTGATTTGCAGAACAAATTTATGCAAAAAACCATCCTCAATTTTTTCTATTTTTAAGAAAATTATAGCATTGTATTGGGTGTAGAAATCAATACTTGAATATGAGAGCGCCGGCCAGGTAGCCGTGCGGTCTGAGGCGTTAGACCGACGGCTCGAAGGTCCCGGGTTCGAGTCCCGGAAGGGACACGTGTGTGGATTTTAGCTGGCTGTAAATGGGCGAATCGTAACAGGCCGAAGTCAATAAGTTACTAGACTGGCCCATATAAAATAAAGTTTACCAAAGTTTTTGAATATGAGAAAACTTGAATTTCAAACTTTCCTACAGCGAATACTTCAATATTATATTTGAAGCACATGTAACCTCTTAGTAAACTCTAATTGTAATATTGAGTTAAAATGAAAACAAGTATATAAATTTAAACATCTTGCAAATTAGCCTTTTTTTTCTCTTCTGATTTTTTTACAAGGCAAGTTTTGCAAAAACGGTCCTTATTTTTCTTCTACACAAGGTCTTTGAATAAAGGATTTTTTAAGTTGCCTGGCGATGCTGCAACCCTCAACACCGCATAGACATTTGGGATGCAGCATGTCCAGGCAATGAAGTTTTATTTAGTGAGTGTGAGTGAATTGTTATTAACGTCCTAAATGAGCAGTTGAGCTTATAAGGGAAAGGACCTACAGTTTTTTGGTAAAGTGGGCTCCGAACCACTGCGTTCAATGGACTCTGACTTTTATTTAGTAGGTTGAACAACAATTTTAACTTCAGGGTTTACTACAATATTTCTTTCCATTTTCAAGTGTTCAGGTTTGATAAATTCAAAAACTGAACCTAATTGTTAATAAATATTAGAAGAGAAGCGAAAGTTGCCATTTCAAGGAAACAAGGAGAAACAAGTTGGAAAATGCAGTCACTTGTTTTATTTATATATTTATTCTACGCTAGTAACCTAGTCAGGTGAATCTAGGCTTGTCATCAGTCTCAGGGATGAAGTACCTCAAGAAGTACACCCTTTAGGAAAATCATGGAAGATAGTGGTAAAGACTTCTTTGTACGATAGTCACTTTTTGAAACTAGGACAAATCCTAAAAAAACTATCAGAATACCTTATGTGAACAGAGCTCCAGGTTGCACAACCTCCTCCATTGTTTCTCAAGATCAGTGATTCTTCATTATACATGGGTAAGAGAAGTGAAACTACGTCTGAAAATCGGGTGAATCTAACTTTGGACATAATCACCGAAAGATCATGACTCAGTGGTTATAATTCTGGCTTTGTATTCCTAAGTTTCTGGGTTTGAACCCAGTAGTATGCAATTTTGACTTAGGTTTTTCGTCACTTACACCAGGCTAATGCCGGGAT
>JAGDQP010048628.1:0-14705 GCA_022664845.1 Lepisma saccharinum
GATAGTTTCAAGATTCGCAGCGAATTGAAACAAGGTGATGCCTTGTCACCACTTGTAGTGTGCATTTTATGGGAAGCTACAAAATGGCGGATGGATTACTCTGTCTATGATTAGTCTCCGTCTTGGAACAGTCTTTTAGGTGCTTACAGTAGTATTGAATATCTGGTGTAGCGTTACTACTGACTTGACCCTTGATTGGCTGGTTCCTTGACTTATGATTGGGTCTTGGAAACGAGACAGAAAAGAAGGAGGGGTTTCGTTACGGAACGAGATCAACCTTCAGTTTGAAAAGAATTATGGAGGAGGATAGGACTATGTCGTTCTAGTTTTTTAACATAGTCAATTATTCCCGAATAAGTTCGGATATAATGGACGTATATATTCGAGTTTCAGATAATGTAATTATTATTCTTGATAGTAATACAGATATCGAAGTGAAGTTCCAGTGATATAAATATTGTGTCAGATTGAACCTCGAATTGTGTGTGTAATTTGGAGAATGGAACAACTCCTAATTTGTAACGAGTTTAAGTGTAATATCTGAGGCTATTCTTGTAAACCCCGAACCTGAAGTTTGCTAAGTGTGAAAATTGAAGTCTGGGTGAAATAGCAGAGATGTTAGTTATTCTGATTGTCCTTCGTGAAGTGTGAAAGAGAATTTGAATTGGAGTCAAAACCTAGAAAGGATTCAATGGGATGCAGAAAAGTTAAGGAAACTACTTTTGTATCCTTTTTAATTTTCTGTAAGGAAGAGAAGGAAATAACTGTGAAACAGGTAACCTTTTCATTATTATTATTTAATTCTCAGATATATAGAATTGAAGGTTTTATCTCCTTGTGTTGGAATAGAAGTACAGGGGAACTAGGGGTAAGGAACCGCCCCCCCCTTTGAATTTGTATGCGAGTTTATTTCTTGATTTCTCTATTCTTAATCATAGGAATTAATTTGTTCCTTCCTGACAAAGCATTCAGATATGCTCAAAGAGTAACCATATTCTTTTGTTGTTTGTTCATTTCTTTTGAAAAAAAAAAAAAAAACTTTAAAAGCAATAAAGGTTTGGTAATATTAAACTGAAAGTATAAATTTTTATTGATCTACTTAAAAGTAAAAAGAATCTAGAAATAAGTCAGTTTAACAATAGAGTTGGACTTATTTGGAAGTGTTTGCGCTATGTTTATAAGTATGTATCCAGGCAGATGAGAAATACCAAAAGGAAGAGTGAGTACTTTCATTTCAGGCTGGATGGTCGGACGAGATATCCTATACTTCTTCTAGGTAAATTATTTTTATCCCAAGTATTAATTATGGATCATTCTTGCATGGGAGTCAAGTCTGATTATGGAAACCTCTGGTTACGATTTTCTCACCAATTTTTCGTAAAGCTGAGTTTCTGTTGTGGTTGGTAGGTATCGACGGATAGATGCTTACACACTACACACTACTGTTTATTTTTGCGTTAAAATATGCGATTCAGAAAAGAAAAGAGCACAAAAAGCGACTGACATTGAATGGCTTGAATCAACTGTTCGTGCACGCGGATGATGTAGATTTAATAGGGGACGATATGGGTGCACTACAAAATAACACCGATGTCGTAGTAGAATCGTGCGAGAGATAGGTCTACAGATAAACACAGAGAAAACAAAATACATGATAACAAGCCGAAGCATAGTGAATAACGGAAATAAGCACTGTACATAACAATTAAGAATGAGAACATGGAGAAAGTAAACAAATTTAATTACTGGGAGCATACGTAACAATCAAAAACGAGGTAACTGAAGAAATACAAAGTCGTTTAGTATCGGGTAACGCATGTTTCTATTCAGTCCAGAAACTCCTAACCTCGCGATTAATATCAAGGAGTTGAAATTGAAAATATACAGAAAGGTTATTCTGCCGGTAATACTTTACGCTTGCGAAAGTACGACCCTAGCAGACGAACATAAATTACGTGTGTTTGAAAATAAGGTTTTGAGAAAGATATACTGGCCGAAATGGAACCAGGTGACTGGAGAATGGAGGAGACTGCATAATGAAGAACTTTACGGACTGTACGACTCACCCGATGTTGTAAAAATTATGAAACCATGACGACTAAGATGGGCAGGCCATGTAACTCGGATGGGAGAAGAACGAAGATTATATTCCATCTTGGTTGGAAATCTGGAGGGAAAGAGACTGTTGGGAAGGCCGAGACGACGTTGGGAAGACAATATTAGAAGGGATCCTCGAGAAGTAGGTGTTTGTGAGGAAAACTGACTTGATCTTGCCCAGGATAGATCCCGATGGCGAACGTTTGTTACTACAGCGATGAACTTGCGAGTTCCTTAAGCCATAGAGTAAGTAAGTAAGTCTCATGAACTTTAAATTATTTAGTTTATATTTCATTCACAGTGTATACGAATATCGTTCAAGCAAATAATCATTACACTGGTGATGATGTTAAGTTTTCCTGGACATTTCTCTCCTGATATTCAAGACAACAATATAGTACCTTGAAATGTTGCTTACGTGTTGAAAGACAATATACTTACAAATTTAATCCAAAATGCCGCATTGTGATCAGTATGTTTATGTTCTAATGTATGTTCATTTTCATGGATTAAAATTTTTAGCCGGCCGGTTGGCCGAGCGGTCTGCGGTGCTAGGCCATCGAGTTGAAGGTCCCGGGTTCGAGTCCCGGCCGGGGGTGGATTTTAACAGCTAAAGGCGAATCGTGGCGGGCCGAAGTCCAAAGTTACTAGACTGGCCCATATCAAAATAAAGTTTTTACCAAAGGATGAATTTTTTTAATACAAAGATGATGGGTATTGTCCGCTAACGTTTTATGTAACCCGTTATTAACGTCTTAAACGAGCTGGAGAGCTTCAAGGGGAACCTTCAGTTTTTGGGAAAGTTGACTACCTACCTTTTCAACGGACTTAAGGGGACAGACTAGAATCCTGACCACACGCACAGAAACCGATCATGGTAAGTTCTTGGATAACCGGAAATGACTTGGACTACATAAACCGATGATGGTTTATCGTTGTCTTCCATCCGACGTAGATAATGTTAATGTTTTAAGGACGAGACTTCCAGCTTTAAGTACACTACGCACCATTTGTATCCACACCGAGGATTAAACCCGAAATATAATGATTGTAAGCCGACTAGCGAGAATGAAGTACATCAAAATGAGTTATTATGTATATGAATTCCATTACTTGAATATCATGTGGCAATGTAGGCTAAGTTCAAGACTGATGATTCTTAGTGAAGATATGCATTTGAAAGCATAGAATGGTTCACGGAAAATGTTTCAAATTGTTTAATTGACTCTGATAATTCAAACATCTGGGTCGTTTTTCTTCAAACGCATAACATAATACACAGAAAGCTTGAAAGATTGAAATTGCTGGTTGACTTAAATAATGCAAATGTTTGTATAGTGATGTTCATTTTAACTCCTTTATTCATTATTCGCTATTTGTATTCAGCATATTTAAGTGAGGAAATTAGGTTTATGATTGCATTTTTCTATTAATAAAGCAAATAGATTTTTTATAGCTGTTTTTCTTTTACAAGTTACTGACTTTTGCGAAACATTGGTTAATCATCTTAAAGCAAATTGAAAGTAAATACTTTTAGTGCTACTATGCTGCTTCCTTCTTAATAATGTTAATTAAGGAATTAAAGAAGTTTCAAAGACAGCATAACGTGGTAACTTCAAATTTTACTAAAAATTGATCACTTGTATTTGCATGATGAACAATTAAGCTTATAGAAGAGATTTATCATTGGATAATTAAAGTACATGTTAAAAATTGAAAATTATGCTTGCCACTAATCAACTATTTTCCTTCAATTTAAAACTGCGGTCATTTACAAAATAATAAAGTCTCAAATAATGTACCACAAAGAAAGCTAATTTAGACAACAAAAGAGCATAAAACTTCTTTCTCAGACAAAATGTCCATCATACATGATATATTTTTGACGCAGCTTATATGCACTTAGAAATGCTTTATTTGAGATTACATTGCAAATGACACTCCGTTATGCGATTAAGTTCATCATGTGTAATATTTGGACATACAAGTTTCATTGTAGATAATACATTTAAACATTCGTCTGAAGGAACGATTTTGATGTATTTAATTTCTGTTTGTACTAGAGACATATTTTTATTTTATTCTACATACAAATTAACATCACATGTGTTTTATATGCATGCAAAACAAAAACATATAGGAAGTATATATGCCATTATTTTACTTAGTTGAACGGGCGACATATAGGAAACATAAACTTTCAACGTACGTATTAGTAAAACGATAAGGGTTTCTTTCTGCACATTACATTGGCTAATAGAAATTAAGGAAAGATAACTGCCGGCTAATTCATTTATACTATAAACAACTTTATCTAGTAAGTATTACACATACAAAATACTTTTTACACGGTATATTTTATCCGCATAATATCGGTGACTTCCCTAAGCAAAAAATTTAATTCTGAGGTTAAACTAAGGGTAAGAGGAATTGTCAGCCTTGAATTTCCTGTTCTCTCAAATACACTTTGTTTTGACTCATTATAGTTATGATGAGTCATGCTTTAAGAATTTATACCAAAAAGGACAAAAATATTATGTATTGGTAATTGTATCGCTAACTTCCAAATAAAAACTGCATTTTTTAGAACAATTTTTTTTTAAAAAACGCGTAATTGAGAAGTTTCACTGATGAGAACTATTAATACCGCAATGTTCTCTCGTAACTAGCGATTCAGTGCTTTTCAGGTAGAGTCAATGATACTCGAGATGTGGAGCTTTTCCCCATTACAAGTTTTATTACAAAAGAAGTGTGCAAGTTTGAAGTCAATAAAAAGACCGTCCGGGTCGAGACTAATTACAAATTCTTGAAAGTAAGTTATAACATAACTTATTATATCTTTGTTCAAGAGTTTGGTGCCTCGGTTAAAAGAGGTCTAGGAAAGGTACCACATCACTCCGATGCAAGTGAGTGTGTATAAGAATATACGACTCCGCTGCGAATCAGGGTGGTTAAGTCTGTTCCGTCTCGTTGCAGACGAGAACATGGTAGTGGTAGAAACACACCACTCCGTTGAGAATTAGTATGTAAGGACTGCGTTCCGTCTCGTTGCAGACGAGAACCACTCCTTAAGGGAAGGAGGCAACCACTCCTTGCGAACAGTGATGCCGGTTCTTGGAGTGATTCCTCTTTTATACAGGTCTACAGGACTTTCTCAAGGTGTGGTTCCGTCGAGTTCCTCCGAGTGTGGCATTCGGTGCTACGTTCGGCTCATGTGATGAACTCCTGGATTATTCTGCTAATGTTTACTAGTTACGTCACTTGTAGTACTCACTATTTTTTACGATATGAATGTCATGTGCTATAGCATTCGTATCGTTACAGTACACAATAGGGTGAGAAAATGGTTGCCTAAGGTTTTTTTTTTTTTTTTTTTTTTTTTAGAAATTCCTGGGTAACGATTTCATAAAACAAAAAGATAAGCAAATAAATCTATGCCTTGAATTGAACTTTCAAAATCATGAAGAAACAATGTAACGGGCTTACATTTTCATATCATTGTCAAATATTCACAAAAACTTGGCACAAAAGTTATGTGGTGGGTAAAACTACAGACGAACGAAAAAGAATCAAATCCACATTTTGGTAAATTTCTGTCTTTTACCTAATGTTTCAGACTATTCGAATGTAAACACATATAAAAAGTATCTCCATTCATCTCTTCCTCATACATCATTTATATATATATTTCTCTCTCGGGATGTGTCTTGCAGACATAACACCAGACTGAATATTTTATCATGTGTGATATCCAAGCCTTGGAGCAGTTGTATTCTATGTTGTATGTCAGTTAAAACAAATAACAATCTGAATCCAAATATTATACGAACAGTTTTCGCTTAAAATGAATACGGAATGATACTATAGTCCGTATGAATAACTAAGCTAGTATTTTATACTTTTTCTTCTTAGTCTAATCTCTTTGTTGCTGCAAACACGCTATCTGCTGCTTGCATGTAAACCTTTAGTGCAAACAAATCTTGAAAATCTTGAAAGTTAACGAACACTTTTAGGTCAAGAACGTGCGAACTTGTTATTTAAAATATTAGGCTGCAACGAAATTAAATTTCACACTGTTTAATATGTATGAATTTTGTATAATTTTTCATAGTTACAACTTCAGGACTGCCACACCCGTATTTATACGGAGAAATACCTAGAAGAAAGGCGAAAAGAGATTTGCAAACCTACTTGCTCGCACTTATATTGCTAAACACATAGCCTTAAATCCGGAACTTTTGACGAGATTACAATGATAATCAATGGGTAAAGTGGCAAACTGGTACATTTTATATATGCCAAAGTTTACTAATTTTGCAGCAATTCCTTCACTAAACGCCACCGATCAGCCGTAGCTTAGTTGGTACAGCGTAGGCTTCGCATTCGTGGGGGGGTCCTCGAAACGGAAAATCGTGAGTGAGGTTTCTTCAGAGTCTTTCCTCAGTCACACCAGGATAATGTCAAGGTGGTTTATGTCAGGAAACAAGGGCCTGGCCGAGTTCCTTCCCACATTCTCACCCCACCCTTATCCCGGACTGAGCCATTGTTGCCTAAATGCTATAAATTAAATTAAAATCCCGCTAAATTATAATTAAATATTTACAGATATAAGAATGAAAGTGTAGAAAATATAGAAAATATTACTTGATTTGGTCAATTTTAGGGAAATATTGTTACTAAAACCGAATCGAAAAAACTGAATACTCTGTTCTAGTATTCATTTCTCGCAATTTTTAATCTAATTTATCCGAAGTTTTATTAAATCTCGTCTCGTAGTATACCATCCATTCTTCAAGGACTTCATATAAAAATACAAGAATAGTGAAAACAGCGTTTCGTTCCAGTGTTCAGGAGCTCCACATTAGTTTTGAAAGATTATGTTGAAAGTCTACCAACACATAGCCATCTTGCAAGCTCACTTAGTTCTGGAAAAGGTTGCACACTATCCACTGAAAAGAATACAAACTGAACAGCTGCTCTCAGGCTGTGCAGGCTGTATCAATCGCATTTTTTCAGCACGTGTGTCAAATTTATTTTGTACCAAGGTTACACCTTATATCTTGTCCACAGGATAGCAAAATGATTTTAGTATGACACAATAGTAGTCAAAATATAGAGTTTGTTGAAATTAGAAGTCACACCAACAAAATAGTTGTTGTCAGCACGTGGCTTGCCTTGTAGAAAATAGCTCATAATAAAAGAGCTTTATTCTCATTTTCTACACTTTTTTCAGTGTTTAACATTTATAAACTGCTCGAAATCAGAGATCTTTTCCATACATTCTAATATTTACCATTTTCCTTCTACAACGATCTACATAATACAGTTTCCCAAATTATCTCTATTGTATTAAATAATATAGATCCAAGTCCTTATCAGCCTGTTTATCACATAATTTATTCTTAATTTTCCAGAATGTAATTGTGATACTGGATCAGATGCTGCTTTTGAACTTTATGTTGAACATTAACTTAATAAATAAAAGAATATTAGATTAAGTTCACGTTCTTTGAATTATAAGATATCTACAACAAAATTCCTTACCTTATTTCCTATCTTTGTATCATAGATACGAGACCTTGCAAGCTTGATTTCCTCCCATAAGCAAGAGATTGACGATATGAAGTAGAAGATAATAACCTAGAATGGCAAAAGTGGGGAGGAGTTGTGCTAAGATCAGCTGTGTTAAAGCTCATACAAGACCTCTATCAAATTAGCCTTCTTCACGACATCCGTTGCTGATCGAAATTACACCACCGTCCCTCGAGTGGATGTTGGGTGGGTTTGTATTTAATCTAGTCAAGGATTGAACACTTTCTCCTGCCAATCAGTTTGTTTTCTTTGAAATGGATGTTAACCTCAATTTTTTCTCGCTCAGAAAAAGAAATCTCAAAAGAGGGAGGATAAATAAGCGGAATATTCTTCCGCTTCAACGTCACTTTTTATAACATCGAATGTATCAAAGAAGTAAGGAAGATTTCCGGTGACAAATGTCGGACGTTAATATTGATTTTTCTGAAATCCTCATAACGTTATCTAGTGTAGAAAAAACATACTAGATTAGTACTTTACAAACCAACTACATTTACACAATCACTTCCAATTTGAGTTTTATTTACGTTTCCACTCAATTTATGTCTGTTCAAACATTATATAGGAAAAATCAACACGATCAATGTCTTGTTCTGAAGAGCCACTTTTGTATAAGATCAGAAAAAATAGTTTTTATACTAAATGAATGAATTAACTTTGTTTCGATGACAGTTGAAACCATTCGAAATTATGTTCTGATTAACGACGTTATATTTGTGTTAGGTTTTAGAATTTGCTCCGGTTAACATTTTCACAATGAAAACAATTTCTTTATATTTAAACATAATTTCCATGAACTCGTGGAAGCGACTTATTAATACATTCTAGCCCCTAAAGTCCATTTTATCACGTCTTTGGACATTTAATCATTGATTTCCATGAGTGGTAAACCACTACGAGCTTAATAGTTTCACTCTATATTTTATTTACGTCATTCTCAAGACAAAATTAGAAGAACTTTGCGCAAGTAGTGTTTCTTCTCAAGATTTTGATTGGTTATTACTCAAACATGTTATAGAAATATAACATCTCGATGTTGATAACATTTAATCAATTATAATTCAATTGTGTCAAATCATTTATAATTCATTTTAGTTATGTAAATTTGAAGTTTTTTATTTAAAATAACTAATATGAAAGCGGACATAAATCAATTATAGAACTTTCATATATTGCAAGAGGGCCAACATGCTTTATTAAATTTTATTTCTTGTTAGGTAAATTGATACTATATTCTTATACTTTCCCATCTTGTTTGTTTCTTGAAAGCAAACCAATCAATGCCTGTCGTATGAAAAGAAGTCGGCTGTAAAATGAAGAAACAGAAAGAAGTTGGTTGACTACTTAATGGAAGTTTCACGTTGTTCTAAGATTTATGAGCTAGACACTCGGACAATGTAAAAGCTATTGTTTCCACACGTGCTGTAAAGGGTACACATTTCGTTTTGTGTGATAGCTCAAGGTCTTCAAAAACTTTACGCAGTGGAGAAAATTTACGAGATTTACAGGAAATGTAAATTGGAAATCCTGCAGAAGGCACTGAAATGTATTGCAATACCTCTTGATTACCTGCTTCTAAACTGGATGCTAACAATACTTATTGTTTTCTATACATCAGTTTGAACAGAGCAAGCACATTTATAAAAAAGGTTGTGTTAATCTTGTAACACGTTCTTTTCAGGCAACATCTTGTTAAAATCCACTTAAATACAAACTTTGGTAGATAAATGGAAGCCCACAGCTATCTGTATGTTTCAAATATTGACACTCTTTTATAAATAGTTTTATATTTTGAAGTCAAAATTATAATTTGAAACAAATCGTAGTCATTAATATACATTTGAAGAGTACAGGGGAAGAACAATCAACGTCCATTATTTTAAAGTTGTTAGAAAACATACATTTTAAGGTGTAAGCGCTTGAATTTCAATTTATTTTTATCCTTCAGACACTTTTACGTAGGCCGTTAATCTGCCAGAGGGCCAAATATAAATTTAAATTCAAGTGCTTACGCCTTAAAATATGTGTTTTCTCACAATTTTCAAAAATGGATTGTTCTTCCCCATTACTCTTTATTTTAAAATTCTTGTTAATAATGACTTAAACTATATTTTATAGATATTAGACTCCTATGTTTTGGTATATTTTACACATTGATTTGAAGGGGATTGATTAAATAGAGACCAAGACCTCCATTCTAGATAATATCCAGACAGTCTCATATGACTTAGGGAAATCTGGAAAACCGTTAGGTTTGCATAAAAGACCGAGGCATATTGAAACAATTCCGGAAATGGCTGACGATAACGCGTCTAGTTCGTTACACTGCAAAATTAGCTTATATCAAGTTTATTACTCCAAGCTTGGCCTGAGCCAAAAGTTGCCTAAAAGTTTTAAATAAAATTATAATTAAAACTAAAATTCAAACTTCTCCAAGCTATTGAAAGAGTCTTAAATTTATTACATACCATCCTTGCCATAGTTGATGTTAAATAAATATTATAGCTTCATATAATCTTTAAACAATAAGCATCCTTCACACTCTTAATATTAAGTAGCAATATCACTCACTTCCTCATCCACCTTGCTGGCCATTTGGTATATTTATAGAATTAATTCCTACTGATAATTTAATGACACAATAAGCCAGTTTTGATCCGTGGACATCCTAAGGGCTACGAACTCTTTGAGAAATAGGTACAAGAGGATACAGATGTGTTTGAGTTAATTAAGTTATTTTTTATTCTCATCTTTATGTATGATATATATTAAATTGGATTTTGTGTACAAACATTTGAAAGGTATGGGAAAACATTTTAAAAATGTTTTGCTGTTAGATAAGGGCGTAACATGTGAGGAATTCGTACCCTTTTATGCATGCTAAATGTTAGACATGGCTTAGTATAATAGGTTGCACACACAGTGCATAAGATTACACCACCTTTGTTACACTAAAATGAATCCGGAACAATTAAGGCGACATGTTCATGGAATCCAAATTGGTCCTACCTAGTAAAAATGAAATGGTTTCCATTACCCAATGCAAAAAAAAAAGTTTGTTTTAACATTACGTAGAAATTTTCTATTTCAATTATAATATATGAAATTACTTCTAGTACATCTGTATTGGAATTCAACTTTACAATACTAAAATATTCAAACACTCCAACTGACTTTAAATAACAGAAAAAAAAGATAAGCAAATATTTTCTACCAATTAAATTGTTAGTTGGAATTTAAAATTCGAATATTTTAATATAATACTAAAGTTTGATTTTTAAAGGGATGTTCTATGTATTAATTTCAGTCCATATATTTAAAATTACAAAATATAGGGATTCTCTATCTAATGTTGAAAAGCAAACATTTGGTTGTTTGATATTTGATAATGGGAATAATTTTATTTTTTCTGTGTTCATTAATTTTATAAAACGAGATTTATTTCTGTTGACTCTTTAAATGCAGATTTGCTAACCCAAATCAATCTGTTTCTTTAATTATAAAGTACTTAACTATTCTTATAATTTTCATTAAGAAAAACCTTCATGTTCCGCTTGCAACAAGAATTATTATGGAAGGTATTTTCAAAACTATATATTTTCCCCAAAGAAAATATTTCTGTAAAAATGGGTGTAAATTTTATTAACTACAGGGGTTGGACAAGAAAATCTAAAACGTTTGAAAATCATACCTAGTATGGTGTGGGGCCTCCTTTTGCGTCCAAAACAGCTTGGATCCGACGTGGAATGGACGTATACAGCTCCTGAATCGTGGTGTGTGGAATGTTGTACCATTCTTCCTCCAAAACATGCTCCAGTTCCTTAAGGGATGATGGTGGAGGGTAATGAGACCGAACACGCCTTTCTAACACAGACCACAATGACTCAGTGATGTTCAGACCTGGTGATTGTGGGACCCAGGGGAGGCGTGATAGCTCCTGGTCATGCTCCTCAAACCATGATTGCACCGTTTTTGCAGCGTGACAAGGTGCCAAATCATCTTGGTAGATGCCATCACCATCCGGGAACAATGTGTGGGCCATGGGTAGACCCTGGTTAGCATTCATCATTCCATGCAGGGCTATGATGGGACCTGCAGAAAACCACGATATCACTGCCCATACTGTAACAGAACCAACCCCATGCTTTACAGTTGGGCGCATACAGTCTGGATCATAGGCCTGCGACGGTGCTCTCCATACGTAAACACGACCGGTTGTTGGAAACAAGGTGTAGGTCGATTCATCGGAATACATTACGTGTTTCCACTGATCAAGCGTCCACTCCTTGTGGTCCTTGCACCACTGGATAAGCCGCTTCGCATTTACTGCTGTGACCAGAGGTTTGGCGATCGCGGCCCTACCATGAATTTTCATTTTATGAAGTTCCCGTCGCACTTTTTTTGATGAAACCGGGTTCTGTAGGCCGGAATTGAGTTTAGACGTAATTTTCATTGCAGTGGTCTGCTTTTTAGCTGCTACAATCCGTTTTAATGCCCTCCTGTCCCTATCGGACAGGATTGTCTTTCGACCACTGTTTTGCTTTGCAGACGTTGTTTGCCCATGCATTGTGTATGCCCTCGTGACATTGGACACAGTGCCTGACGATACCCCCATATTGGTCGCCACTGTTGTCACTGAAGCTCCAACCAGACGGGCACCAACGATCATGCCTCTTTAGAAGTCTGTCAGGTCGCCCATTTTACCGCACCACTTGCCCTCCACGACACTCACAGGTGAACTGGGTACTGCTGACGGAAGAGGAGGATCCACATGACACATTGAAAACAAAACACGATCGGCAACCGCAACACGTGGTGTACTTACGTGTCCTGTATGACGTGTTTTTAGATTTTTTTGTCCAACCCCTGTATATTTCACTGCGTTTCCATGGTATAGGGAAACCAGGTACATCTTATTTCATCGTAGATCTTCTTTCATCTAAATGCATAACTTAAAAACATTTAAATTGTTTTGTTTTCCGGAAAGGAATCACAATAAGGAATTACAAATACTGAGAAGTGGAAGGATAGTATTACTTTCCTCAAATACTTCTAGAGACACCTTCTAAATTCTCACTTGATCGCAATTGTCCCGCCATCACTCAGTCGGAAATGTTCATTCAGTCAACGCTTCGATGCCTTCTTCGAACTAACTGTCTATCACTCTTTCGAAAGTAGGAGAAAACAATCTTTATTCACTTCTTTTCTGCTTTCATTCTTGTCGGTTTCGTGGAAATAGAAAACAGACAACAGACCAAGAAATAAGTCGGAGACGGTGATCTAGTTTTTCTTCAAACATCAATGTCGAAAAAAAATTGAAACAAATGAAAGGTAGATGCAATACTTACTTAGAGCTTACTTTTAGATAAAATAAGAGGGAGACGATCAATGAATGTAAATAGAATAAGTTTTGATTAATGACGTTATAAATTACAGACCTCACTTCTTCAATCTTATGTTAACACAAAATAACTACTATTTACAACGTTTTGTAATACTATTCAATATTTGAGGTCATTGTTCTAGACGAGAAACATGATGTTTCTTTTTTCCTTAATTGACATGAATATTCATTAAAAATTTAGAAACAGTATAGACTTTCCGTAAGCTGAGGAACAAAATAACATTGCAGGATAACGTACAGATCGATTACATACATTTGAGGATCTGAAATGACACATGTTGAAGGGTCACACTGTACTCTGCATGTAATCAAAAGAGTTGTTGAAGAAATAAATTGATTCCGGACACAATCGGCCGTATGTAATATTGAAAATCTGTATTACGCAATAGTTAATAGCCGCTTAACACACCTAGGTACACCAAAATATTTGTGTGTAACAGGAATCAATATAAGACATACGCTACTGTTTTGGACCTGACATCCTGACAGGTTTATCTCTCGTATCATTCTAAGAAATACAAGGTAACCTAAAAACTTTTTTACCGTTCTAGAGCAGTGAGAAACAAAGAGCAATATAGGGGACGGTAAGTAGCTTTAGGTTTTAAAGTATTCTCCATCGGCATCCAACACTTTTGCCAACGTTCCTGCAGCTGCATAATATCCTGGTGATAAAAGTCGGCGGTCTTCGAGGCAAAGAAGTCCGTGAGTGTGCTCCGCAGGTCTCTCTCATTGGCGATGGATCTCCCACGCAGGTGGTTATCGAGGGAATGAAATAGGTGGTAATCTGTTGACGCAACGTCCGGTGTAGACGGTGCATGGCACAGTGTCTCCCAGCCAATTTGCTTAAAGGTCTCCCGGGTCCTCTTTGCCACATGTGGCTTGGTATTGGCGTGCAGGACCAGCACACCCTTGCGATTCACCAATGCCGGCTCCTTCTGCCGCAATGCACTTTGCAACTGCTGTGAGTAAAGGTCAGCAGTGATGGTTTGACCAGGTGGAAGGAGCTCGCAATGCACCACTTGGCGACAAGTCCACCATACAGAGAACATAACCTTTCGTGGGGGCAGAGGTGGTCTTGAGGTGTGAGGAACAGGGTCACGTGTCGATAAAAAACAATGTCTGGTACGCTTGGGAGTGTAATAGACGACCCACTTTTCGTCGCCAGTGAGCAAGCGATCAAAGATGGGTGTCTTCAGGTGCCGAGGGAGCAAGGACAAACAGTCTGTCACTCGTTGTTCCTTGTTGGCTGCCGACAGTGTGTGCGGTACCCACTTGCTTAACCTGTATGATTTCCGTATCCCATGCATGTGCAGTCTGATTGTTTCAGCGGAAACATGGAACCTCTCTGCAAGTTCATCACACATTGGACCACTGTCCTCCTCGATGGCTGTTTTCAGGACCTCGTCATCCAACACATGTTGTCGTCCACTGCAAGGTTCATCAGCAAGGCTCACATCTCTTGAACGTAATTTCTGGAACCAGTGTCAGGCGGTACATTCGTTCACAGCATTCTCACCAAACGCTGGCACTTGATGCGGCAGCTGACAGGTCCACTTTAAAGTCGTACAGCAAACGCACACGAACAAGCAGCTTCGATACCTCTATTTCTCTT
>JAGDQP010048629.1:0-14705 GCA_022664845.1 Lepisma saccharinum
CAGTATACTATAGGCTAGTTGTAAGTGGCAACATGGATCCCCTACTGCCTCATATTGTAACTTTGAATTTGAATTTTATTTATAGCCTTTAGGCATCTAAGGCTCGGGCCAGGATAAGGGGAGAAAGGATTCGGGAAGGTATCGACCAGGGCCTGTGTTGAAGGTGCCATCCCGTGATTTGCCTGGTGTGACTGATTGAAAACCCTGGAAAGCCTCAGTCAGGATAGTCGACCGCTGGGATCGAACTCACAACCTCCTGAATGCTACGCCAACGCTCTACTACTGAGCTACAGTGGCTCGGTCCATGTTGTAATTCTAATGTGGCTTCCAAAATGCTATTGGACAGTGGAATAAATTTTACATTTTCAAAATCACTTTCTATGTAGAAGGAATTCTATCTATGGTTTGAAATGTGTTTGGGTTGATTTAACTTTTTTGTAACTCTAAGAAGCTACGACTTATCTGGGCTGAGAAACTGAGATTTTCGTAAATGTCTGCATACTGAGAATTTAGTAGACACCATGACAAAAATAAGGTCTCCAAGCCGATCGAAGTGAAACAGGAAAGAAAACAATTGTGGTTTTGAACTACCAATATGTGAACTCGCACAACAAACATTAAGAAAATTTACTCGAGCTGGACTACTTGCAATCGAATAACCCTAGTATGAGTGCAGCTACTAAGGTTGAATATTTTATCAAACACAGCAGATGAGATGGATTCCTTACGTCGTTGACGAAAGTACTTTTAGAGTTACTACAGAATCATTAGATATGCAGTATTAAACTTTATTGTCACAAAAAAATCATTATTGTTTATTTTGGGTTATGTTAGTGAAATTATTCTTGAACAATAATAATTTACCTGCTTTCTTCTGTTTAGTTCTTTTGTCGTGTTTGTGAAATATGAGAACCGAAAAAGAAAGAAAGAAGAAAATTATTTAAAAAAAAGCTCTTGAGATTGTATGAAGGAAATGGAATAAAATTTGCATATTCTTAGTGTCCATTTTGTTTATGTAAATTTGTAATCTTTTTTGTTCAATAGCTGTTCATTACTTTTAAATATTTTGCATTTCAGCAGTTTCGATTGAAACGTTTTATTGTAGACAATAATAAATTGATGTCGATGTGAAAACATGATAGTGTACTCCTTAATATCCCATGAATTCATAATTAAACGTAATAACAGGGTTTAGGAACTGAGAAGTAAATTTTATTATTGCTGTGTATGATTTCAGTAACCTATTTTACAGCTGAGTCATAATGACAGTTGTTTGCGTTACCAGTGTACACGTTAGCTTGCTATTTTCTCAGGCCTTAAACTCGATCTGTGGAATTCGGAAACGAGATGTGGTGTGAAATGTTTGTGGTGTAAGTTTAAGGACTATAACCCAATTTTCCTGCTCCATTGATTTGTAATGCAGAATATAGTTTTACAAACATGCATTCCTACTTTGTTGAAATTTAAACTTTCGTGTGTTTCTCTTTACGTAAACTGCTATGTTGTTTAAGTGCTCCAAAAGTCCAGTTTTTTACAGGTTAACAAGCAGGATGTTCGCAACGAGGTGGATTAAGTATCAAAGTTTTTTTTTCGTGCTGAAGTGGCAAACATCTCTGTGCGGTGTACGTCAATCACGTCTAAGGAAATGACAGTCCTCCGCGAACACTTTTTAAGAGCAACGATTGGGAAGTTAGGAGACAGAGCGTATGGTGAGATACTATCATGACATTCGTCTAGTGAACCAAATTTATACCGTGCAAGTTGCCCGAAACTGCATACCTTCCAATCCTCAGCATTGACCAAATCACCACGGACGGTGGGTACAGAAGTGGGAAAAGAGTATACGCAGAACTAATGGTAGCACGTGGAGAACTGTATCGAATAATACTCAACACTCGCCTTGAGTTTTAGCCGAGGGATGTCATTCCTTATCCATGGCGGGTCTAGGCATTTTTAGGGCTCGCCCCAGTCATTTTTCGATTTTTGAAAATAGTGGAAAGACGACACAATATCACAATTTTGAGAAGTAGGCGCGATGGTGTTGATGGATCTCCGTTATGTAGTAAATATTTTAGATTATTTATTTTGAGCAGAGCAATTTGAGAGCCCGCAAATTATGACGTCATAGGCAAGGCTCTCAATTATCTCAGCCATACAAGAATTCTCTGAAACACTAGCACGTCATATTACGGAGTTTCCTGACCACTATGGCGCCTACTTTTGAAGATTTTGATACTGTCTTTCGCCTTTAATAATTTTCGAAAAAGGGAAAATTCATGGTTGAGCACTGGCAAGCTGCGTTAAAATAATAGTTCCGTATATAGTTTCAATCCTTTTTCAATTTCAATCCACCACGTTAATAGTAAGAGGACGATAATATTATTACATTGTTGTAATGTTTAAGTGTATAATATAAATGGTTGTATTTTTCTACTGATGTACTGAATTCACTATCATGGTTATGAATAAATAACCATTTGCACAATTCATTTTACAAATACGTTCGGAATGAATCTACCGATTTGAATATGATTTCCTAAAGTGTGATAAAAATTCACTCTTTCTGTAGAAGACTGTATTCAAAGCGGTGTATCCATTCCAAATATATTCGGAAAATAAATTGTACAAATGATTATTTATTTCTGACCACGATAGTAAATAAAGTACATCAATAGTGATGTACAACCATTTACTATACACGTAAAAAGTACAGCACCGTAGTAATATTCGTGCAAAATCATGCACACCACAGACTTTTCCAACACACAAAGAGGGTTAAATCAACACAGCACACGGTGTTAAAATAACACCGATCACAGGTGTTGTTTTAACACCAAGAGTGGTGTTAATCAAGTGACCTGACCTTGAATTTTAACACAGAGTGTGTGTTGAAATAACACCGAAACGGTGTTAGTTACATGACCTTGACCTTGAATTTTAACACAGAGTGTGTGTTGAAATAACACCGTTAGTTACATGGCCTTGATCTTGAATTTTAACACAGAGGGTGTGTTGAAATAACACCAAAGTGGTGTTACCTACATGGCATTGACCTTGAATAGTGACACAGTAAAGGTGTAGTAATAACAAGAAAATGATGTTCAAATAACACAGGTTCTGTGTTACTGTTCCGTAACATTAACACAACATTATCAACACTTTACACACTGTGTTACTTTTCTCGTGTTAAGCTAACACCACTAGAAGTAACACAGCACACTTTTCCCCACACTACCGGCCCTGACACCGTGCCGAATCAACACCGAAAAAATTAACACAGGCCCGAATTTAACACACACCCTGTGTTAAACGGTAACACCGGGGGGTCTGTGTTGAATTAACCACGAAAAGTGGTAGTCACGCTGGAACCACTGCCCTGTGTTAAAATTGAGTTGAATTAACACAACTATTTTTTGCAGTGTGAGAGTTAAAATCGCGTCTTTCAAGTAGGATACTAATATGAGCTACATATACACAATATAATCTGCTTGCACTGACTAAATCACTTAGAAATAAAAGTTGCAATGTTGTTGATGAGCTCACCACAAACAAGCCTTCCATTAAATTAAATGAAACTTTGTTCATGAACTCCCATCTTAGATTTTAACCCGAATTCCGGCATTTGTCGACGAAGGGCCATATTTAAACCCCCCGTGGAAATAAAACGATTTGATTCAACCCAAAGATTTCTTGTATAGAGACACTCTGCGTGTAGGTTTAAACATTTCAAATGATTGTAGCCTTATATTCGACTGCTTCACAGAAAAAAATTGTGTTTGTAAAGATGTCACATTTGCGTTTGTATAGTATGACGACGGAGAAAATCCACTTTCACTGACTAAACCACTTCGAAATAAATATTGCAATTGTAGATGTGAGTTGGGCACATACAAAGCTACTTCGACACCAAATTTGGATTTTTTATGAAGACCCATCTAAGATATTGAAATCCGTCGTTTCTCGCCAAGGTCGAAATGTTTGAATCCCCGTAGCAAAAGAGGGGTGTTTTTTTTATATTCCCGGTTGGTAGTTCTAACTATATTTGCATTAAAAAAAATTCCAGCCTTTTATTCAACTCCTTTACCACCACAAAATTAGTTGAAAAATATAATTTTATACAATTCGTTATTCATTTTTCAACCTAATTTTTGGAATAAAGAATTCATCTTCAGAAAGGGTGATTCCACATCTTCAAAGTACACTTCAAGAGCTACACAACGGTGTTTGTTTTAGCACTCAAACTTGCCTGGCTTTTAAGATATTCAGGTTTCCGTACCTGCCTACGGGAATAAAAAAACATACAATACTGTCCGTTTCGGAATATAATGGAGGCCGGCATCTTGTACGCATCACTACTGGCTTATTACGTAACACTTGCACTGTAAATACAACGGTCAAACCACCAAGTTCGTATCGTGGCTGAGTAGTTAAGGCGTTGGCTTGTTTAGTGAAAACCCGCTTTCAAATCCCGGCGGGAGTAACAATTTTTCTTTCAAAACATATTTTCATATGTTCATATTTATTATTAATAATTGTTTTCTTGCATTTTTCGTAGATTATCTGAAATTAGTGGCCTTGCTTTAGTTTAGCTGTGGTTAGGTAAAGTTAGGTGCAATCATCATGTCATGTATCTTTATACTTTCCGTACTCATATTCCGTGCACGACGCACTCTAAAAAGATCTGACATGGAGTGTTCTGTGAATCAAAATTAGTTTCTATCTAACCCAAAAAACAAACAAACAAAAAAAAATATTGCTTCTTCAGAAGCTTGCTGATAACTAAATATCTGCGTCAGTGGCGAAAGAGGATGCAGATGTTGAAATTATCTAAAAGGCCATTATTGTATCCAATAACCACACCCATTGTTCAGTAATCGTAGTTGGTCAGGATACGTTATATTAGTTTTACTTGTGGGGCTACAACAGCCAGAAAAACTTTCTCTATATTTCGATAATCCCTCTGGCAGCTCTGCAACGTATAACACTAATAAAGTACGTGAAGAGATTGGAGAAATTAAGGACGTGTTACTCTTCTATCACGCAATAACAGTATATGATACCACTTCTTATTTTTATGGAAAAGGCAAAGTTAAAGCTTACAATTGCTAAAAAGATCCTTAGCGTTTTATGCAAATGCAATTGACAGAAATAGTGTGTTAAGAAAGTAGGTGAAATTTTCATTCTGCAGTTGTACGGATGTACCAGTTCAACTAACTTGGATGAAAGTAGATACTCAATGTATCTAAAATTTGTTGCAAAAATGTCATTAAAATCAAAGTTCAATATAGCATCTCTTCCCCTAACATCAAGTGCAGCTGTACAACACACCCTTCGAACTTACTACCAGATTCAAAAATGGCTTGGGTTTGACAGCATAATGGCAACTGAATGGGGTTGGAGACTTGCAAACAACGCATTGTACCCTAATCATTCAACAAAACCACTAGCGCCTGAAGAAGTTATTAATTAGATTACATGTAATTGTAAAGCTTCTTGTAAAAACAAATGCAAGTGTTTCAAGACCTTGATTGCACAGAAATGTGTGGAGTTTGCAGAGTGTCCTGTACCAATGTCACTGTGGTACACGACGAGGACTTTGAACTCTGAAGCTAACCCAATAGAAAAAAGTGAGAGTACGTTAAGTGAGTAAATTACAAGCGAAGTAACTGAAGTGTTATGATGTTATGAAATTTGTAGATGTAAACCGTGTTTTAAATATTTTTTTAACATTTTTTCCATCTTTAGGGAAAAAACCAATTATCACCATATCTAAGCACTTCGCAATAAATAAGAAAGGCATTCCGTTATTCGTTTTATTTAATAAATATTATGTTCAATGTTCACAAACAATGTTTGATTCACCAAAACAATAAATATTCATTGAGAGTAATTTATGCTCTACAAGTTTTATTAGGGATATTTTATCCATATCGCAACTCATTAAGGAAAAAAATAGCGAAGGCATTTTTTATATCTACACTGAGAGAAATTTCCTGCTAAATTTAATCGTAAACTACAACTGATTTGTGGACAGCTAGACGAAAGTAGAATTTAACATTACGCTTCATGTTAAGTTTGTAATGGTTGTTTTACAGTACAGTCCGAAACCAAACAATGAAATAACACAAGCACAATGTTATATTGTCATTATGATACGCAATGATCCCAGTACAGTAATGATGATTTAGCAGCACGTAATGTTAAATTATCCGTATGCAGGAAAATTTACCCTTCACCCTAACAGTATATAATGTTATATTATCCCTATACCATGTACTTCTACCATTGCGAGCATGGGAATTTTACAGTATGTAATGTTATATTAACCGTATGTAATAAAACGTAGAAACGTGTTGACCGTCAAGAAACGTTAACGGAAAGTTTTAAACTGTTTACAGTTTTGGCAAGTCTGGTAAAAGCAATAGTTTCAATATGAGTAAAAAGGATACTGTCAGTGATTCCGCCAGCCCCCGTCTCCTGTAGAGGCGTGTCACCTCCAAATCCTCGAGAGTACCCATCCGACCTTGAAATTTTTACTTTAAAAAATCGATATAAACCATGCAACACTACAATTAAACTCTCCCAATTTTGACTTTACGCCCCCCCCACCCCCAAAATCAAAATAAGCACATGCCTTGAATATAAAACAGAGAGAACAGATAATAGGTCATACGGAAAAAAATATAAAATGATACAAGTAATAAAATGATCATGGACAACTACTTGCTATTGAAACGAATATTGCTACATTGAAAGATTTATGCTTTTACAATACTTGCCAATACTGTTTAAAATAGACAGTTAAAAATTTTTCGTTAAGAGTTATATCTTGATAGTTAAAACGTTTCTACTTACTAAAAAAACTGGTAGATACTCTTCAAATTTCCACACGGTTAATATACTAACTGTTTCGTCATCAATATTGGCATTTAATAAAGGATTTTCGTATTTATTTTAATGAGAATCTCGTTTGAAGCAGCAGTTGCTTGCCACAACTGACAAGACAACGGTATGAACGAAGCGAATGCCACTTGAACGATGAAGCCAGAGCCCAGATCTTTTCCGCGTATAGAAAGACAACGTAACAGTTTGTATAGGAAATGCTACTAAGCATGTTATGATGTCCTTACACCTTCAAAACAGACATTATAGTAATGATATTTTAACGTTACATTTTCTCCTGAGAAATGTAAAAATATGCATGCATAATGCTCATTTACCACTAATGCTTTCATGTTTAAAAAACGTATCCTAAGTAGTTTTTCTCTGTCTTCGGATAAATTGCCAGCTTGTAATGTTATTTCAGCTAGTTCGATAATTGGGAAGGACGTCTTCATATTTTCTTCCATTACGGTACTCGTCAAATTACATTACGGATATAAATGAATCCAGTCTCAACGCTAATTCATATGTTTTACTGTTGAATCACTTTTCACACGAAGCGAAATGTTGTTTTCTATAAACGACTCAGGAGATCATACAATTACCCCGTAGTTTACATCCAGAATACGGTTAAATACAACATTCTTCATGATTTTTCGGTTTTTATATGATATTCCTAATAAAAAATCTTGTCTGTTTTTTCTCAGTGTACTGTTTTAGTTGAATTTACCGATAAAAAACCGTTAGGTTTATCGAAACTTGAAGAAATCAAAATCGTAAAACACAATTTACAGATTAAATTAAAAAGAAATACAGGGGGTTTCAAAAGTCCCTCGCCACCCCTTTTAAAATCCGTACGGATGTATTAAGATTGAACTTGATGTAGGAAATAGACAATAGGGCTAGAGGCAAACTTTTTGAATGATGTATTGGACGGCCGCCATCTTGAATGCCGCCATCTTGCTTTTCATTTTTTTATTTCAAACGATAGGTGGGTTATGTGATACATGATCTTAGGCTAGAATTGGCTTAGGATGTCAAATCTGAAATCAGATTTCACTTTCCTTTATTTGGTGAGAAGTTATGGACAACTGCAATTGATGTTTACCTGTTACACAATGTGCTTCACATGTGCTCCGTGCTAGGCAATGCACGTGTGCAGACGCCTCTCCCAATTGCTATGAACACGGAGCAGGGTAGCTGGGGAAATTTGCTCACATGCAGTCATGATACGTTGCTCAAGATGAGGAAGATCACGAATTTTCACACCATACACCATAGCCTTAATGTGTAGGCTTCATCGTAATGGAGTATCTCCATCGCGAAGTTGGGACTTAGCCGTAATTGCTCGATTGCCCACTCGCAAAACTGCACGCGGCGATCGGGATCGTCCTCGGATAGGAGTTGCTGCATTTGCACCTTACACGGATGCCACTTGTGCTTCTGTAGCACCCTGTACACTGAACTGGGACTCACATCACATTGCATGGAGAGACGACGTGTGCTCCGCTGTGGTGACATCGAAAAGGAGGCCAGCACTGCCGTAGCTGTTGCGTCGTCCGTGGCTGTCCGCGGTCGTCCACTACGCGGTCTGTCCACGACCGTGCCTGTCTCCTCAAATTTGGTTAATAACTGTGCCACTGGAACATGTGACACAGGGTGACGTTGTGGATGACGCTGATTGAAATTGGCTGCTACTGCACGGTTACTTCTCCCACCCCACAGTTTGACGATCTGGATGCGTTCCTCAGTTGTTAACGGCATGGTTCACCACCTGCAGAAAGAGGAATAATCACATTGAGTTGTACATAACATCTCACCAAATAAAGATACATGAAATCTGATTTCAGATTTGACATCCTAAGCAAATTCTAGCCGAAGGTCGTGTGTCACATGACCCACCTATCGTTTGAAATAAAAAAATGAAATTCAAGATGGCGGCCGTCCACGATACATCATCCAAAAAGTTTTCCCCTAGCCCTATTGTCTATTTCCTACATCAAGTTCAATCTTAATACATCCGTACGGATTTTAAAGGGGGTGGTAAGGGACTTTTGAAACACCCTGTATATCTATTTTCCTTAGTTTCCAAGATAAGATCTATTCTCAGACATGCTATTTTTTTAACTTTTTGGGGGAGACAGGGGAAACAAGAGGTTGTAGTATGGGGACTTTTAGCTAGATACGTGTCTACATGGTAGTAGTCGATTAAGAAGAAATTAGCTTCATACCATTTTTTCTTCTGTCTTAAGGAACAGATTCGCTAGGCTACAGTGACAAGATCTGGTGGTACATAGCGACCCGAATCAGAGCGATGATGCCTTCAAACTAGCCTCGCTGCACGGCTAATTTTAACATTATTCCCAACAATATATATACATCAATGGAAAGATAATGTTATGCTCTACAAGTTTTATTAGGGCTATTTTTTCCATATCGCAGTTCAATAAGGACATACAGAGCAAAAAGGAAAAAGCAAAGTTTTTCTTTACTCCTTAGGTTAATTTACCGAAAAACTATTAAAAAAAGATATATAAAAAACTTGAAGGTAAATGAAAATATAGGACACATTTCACAGATTACGTTGATTAGTTTCGGAGATATGACCGTTTTCCTGAAACGCTCATTTTCTAACTTTGGGGTGTGTGGGGGGGGGGGAAGCACAGGAGTAGAGGTGGGGACTTTTAGCTAGACACTTGTCTCCATGGTGGTAGTCAATGGAGAAGAAATTAGCTTTATACCATTTTCCCCCTCTATCGGCTGTTTTACGGATCAGATTGACTAGGTTAGATGTTCAGTTGTTTTTGGCTTCATTCTTTCTCTGCGCATGAGATCGCTACAAGCAAATCCTCTATTAGAACATCCTCGTTTCTAACCAACCAACCGTCATTTTTTATCTATTAACTGAACGAAGAATAAGAACTTGGAAGAACACTTTTACCTCGTACAGACGAAAATGGAAATAACATCAAGAGAAAAGGAAACATAAATTTAGAAAGCGAAGATGAGATAAAGAGCAATCTATTTCTAAAGATAGGAAAGACTATAAACTAACATAGAAGGTAAACAATATTAAATTATTAAACAAGTTTTATGAAACATAACGACTTTTATGGTCGAAAATTTCATTGACATCTTAGCCAATGAAAATTAATGATTTCCCGCCAATGACATTTCTCGGCGGTATCACGCGATGATATTTCCGTCCTCCGACCTACTCGTCAGATGGCAGCACAAGTCATTCTGTATACTTTGCACAGTATAGCAAGAGGCACTTATTATTTCCTTTGCCATAACTGTCCTTACAGACATACAGTATTATCTAATAATACTAAAGCAATTTGACTCACTAACACAGACTAATACACTTGTCTAAAATCATCACTAGACCTACTTTCTTGCGGTTGAATTAATAGTTCACATTAATCTACATCGTTAGCTGTAATTTCAACACTCGCACTTGTGTCACATTTTAAATAATTTTTAGTAGACCCTCTTAAACTTTGTTTTACTTCTTCTATTTCTCCCCTTCTTTTTTATTTTTGGAAGCTTGGATCAAGTGTCAGAATTCCCCATGTAATGGGGCGTCCCTACATTTCGCACTGGTTTCATTTAAACACCATTAACTACCACAGGATTCAGATGTGCAGAGTAAAACATATATTAAATGAATGAAGAGATAACATGCTTTATGACGATGTGCAGAAATCTTATCTCAATGCTTCACGTGTTTGCTTAGTGTGTCGAGAATTCCCCAAATGACCATATAGTTCAGCCTTATCAGATAGCTCTGTTTTCTTTATTCAAGATTGATACAGGTCATATTGTTATAATATTCACATTTATTCCTTGAATCCGTTAAACCCGCTCACGATTTCAAATGCTGAATTAAATAATTAAATAGATGACAGACGTTTTATCTAGAATCAATCAATCAGCATGTTCCCAGTAAGATAGTTACAACGTTTGAATATAAGGTAAATAGTTTGGGCTATGAATATAAAGTAGTGTTGCAATCTTCATTTGCTTATGCTACGTAACTTCTTCGTTAATTTATTAAGTACAAGCCATGCAAACATTATCCCATACAAACACTCAGGAAATAGAGGAGGTTGAGAATTTAGATCATAAAATAATATCATTACAGAAAGTTGAGATTAAAACAAGACCACTCTCCTACTTTTTAGGCTCACCTGGGACAACGTAGCTGCATATTTATCTTACATGCTGGAATAATTTTCGTAATAAGCTCGAAGTAAGAAAGCAATTTTCTTAAAAAGCAAACTATTAATCCCTTAGTCTCCAAGGACGCCTAAGGTTTAAATGAAAGATTAGTCTTCTTGAAGCGTGGTTTAACATTAAGGGTCATTTACTTGGAAATAATGCTGTTCTTCATCTTGTGATGTCATGAGAAGAGAGGAACATTTCCTTTCCAGAAGAGGGTTCTTTATGCTCTACGTCAGCTGTGCCCCGGAACTAGAAAATGAACGAACTTTATACCTGGAAGTTTGCGTATTCTATTGCTTTTAAAGTTATAACAGAAGCAAATTTGCAAGGAAATTTCGTCACATTTGCTCGGAATTTATTTTGTACTTCTTCCATTCCCAAATACCTACTCGAAGAGGGAAATCTATTAAGCAATGAATATGAATACTATTAAGCAATATTTGATATATGCAAATAACCTACATAGCAATCGTGGCTCAGTAGTAAAGCGTTGGCTTCGAGAAGTCGTGGGTTCAATCCCAGCAGCCGACTATCCTGACTGAGGACTTCTCAGAGATTTTCCTCGGTCTCAACCAGGCAAATGCCGGGATGATACCTTTGAATAAGGCCCTCGGCGACACTTTTCCGCATCTTTCCCCTCCCTTATCCAGGCCTGAGCCTGAGATACCTAAAGGCTATAACTAATATTCAAAATATATAAATCACCTGACGTTCTTAAAAACCAAACCACGTTAAGTACCAAAAAAGCTTCTTTCGAAAAAAAAAATAGTTAAAGGTTCCACACACCTTGCGTCTTGCAGCGTGCAATGCGGCACCGCATGCTGGATGAAACACGGACTGAACCCAGACCTACTACATTTAAAAACATCCAAGTGGCGTTGCATGCTGCACCACAAGACGCTACATGAATAAGGAGGATTCATGCAGCAGCTGCGGAACATAAATGGTCTCTGTTCCATGCAACATGCCGTTTAGCAAGACGCAAATCGTTTGGGTCCTTTAAACAACCAAACGAGCTATAAGACTGAATTAATACACAAAAACCTTCCCAAGATATATCTTCTTGCATCGAACAGATACGTTTTCAGAAGGTATTAATTATTAAGCAGCGATGTCATACTGTCAGTAGATGCGGCAACATCTGGGTGACGTTACTGCGCTTTCGCACCGATCAGTCAGTGTTGCATGGAACGCCATAGTGTCGATGTTGTACGAAGTCATTCATCGCAGTGTGGAATGGCGGATCTAATAAGACAGCGAATCTCTGTTCGTTTTTATATTAAGTTGGTAAAACCGGATACAGATATGTACGAAATGCTGAATACAGTATTCGGCTAGGAGCCCAACGACGACATTCGAGTGACATTCGTGCTTCAAAAAAGGTCAAATGTTTGTGGAGAATGATCCTCGTTCTGGCCGCCTTGACCAGTCGGAGCGGGGGAAAATACTGAAGTCAACGATATGGTTAGAACAGGGATGTTCTACAGCACCCACTGGCTGCTGTTCGTTGAAAAGTTGGCCGCACAGGACAGTAGCATCTCCATCATGCTGACGCTCCATGCCATGCGTCAACACTGGTCTCGGGCTTTTTGGCCAACAAAAATATCCCTGTGGTTCCCAGCCACATACTCGCAAAATCTTGCTCCTTATGGTTTGTTCCGATTTCCCAGATTGAAAGCCACCTTAAGAGGGAAATGATTCCAGGACATTAAAAAAAATAAACTAAACAAGACAATGTAGCTAACCCTTGTTTTAAAACAACAGTTCCAGGATTGCTTCACAAAGTGACGCTGACATAGAGCCAAGTGTATAGCTCCAGGAGAGGGACAATTTGAAGGTAAATCATGTCTATTTTTTAAAAAAAAAGATGCAATCCGAAAATTAAATAAACAACCTTTATTTATATAAAATATTCTCTGATAACCAGTATGGACTTTTACTAAAAGGGTAAGGCAAAGGTGATGACGCCCTGTTTCAACAGAAGTGAAAGCAGTTTTATATTGTTCTCAGAACTATTGTTATTTGACAAAACGACGAAACTTTTACAGCATGGTGAGTTAATAAAGATAACTTGCACGTTATGTTTTCTCTGAATTTAAAATGAATGAAGTTTAATTGAACTTTTAAGAGAATATGAATTTATGAGTATACTCAGGTGGAGCTTTTCGTTTCAGGCTAAGTGACACCGCCAGTTGCCCTACAGAATTTTGCAATGCCCATTTGACTTCTCTGCTCGATCAGACTCTACGATTATTTGTACGTAACCTGTATCACTTGTTAAGTATATTGTAGTGCTTATACACCGAAAAGAAAACGCTCGTACATAATGCTGCAACGAGGAGACCTCATGGCTGGAAGGTTATAACAACATGCTTTGTAACATTAATGCCCGCAGGAAAACAGCACGCGCAGTTCCCATTTGGGGACATTCAAGTAATGCATAAGCATAGTTTTAGTCATTTTAGACCCCTCATAACCCTTGTAAGCAGAAAAAATTCTGATACCTGACTCTTAACCATCTAGTAAAACTTTGATGAACTTTAATTTTACATGGGCCAGTCTCGTAGCTTTGGCCCGTCATGATTCACCTTTAGCTGTTAAAATCCACACCCATGCCGGGACTCGAGCCGATGACCTACCGCCGCAGACCACTCGCCCACCCGACCGGCTGTTACCTCTGCTTACGTAAGACTTCTCAAATTCCTTATTTTTATTTCTCAGTCCAAATAACTGATTAAATATCAACATGCACAGCAGTGCATGAGCCAAGTTCTTCACGTCAGAAAACGTCAGCACTGCCAGAAGCATGTTATACAGGAACAAGAGTTTATGGCAAAATCGACGATTTGGGGGCCCCGTAAGAAAAAAGATGTTAAAGATAGGAATATGAGCTTTTGCCGTTAAGGAGATATGGTAAATATGTGCAGATGTACAAAATTTCATATTCGTATCTCAAACTATGTTCTAGTTGTGGACCCCTGAAATTGCATATTTTAGGTTAACTGACTCACTCACTCACTCACTGACTGACTGACTGACTCACTCACTCATCATATTGTTTAGGGTGTTTGGAGTAAGCTAGAAACATGAAATTTGGTATGAAGGTAGAGGATGATAAGTAGATAAAGGAAAAATTCCGACATTTTGAAAAGGTCGCCATCTTGGATTCAAAATGGCCGCCAAACCTAAAATTTCAAAGAATACACAGCCTAAACGATTAAGATAGAACAGTGAAATTTGGTATGAAACTACATCATTGATAGCAAATTAAGAAAACTCTTTAAAATTTTGAAAAAGTCGCCATTTTGGATTCAAAATGGCCGCCAACCCTAAAATTCTAAAGAATACACAGCCTAAACGGCTGTGGCTAGAATAATGAAATTTAGTTTGACAGTACAACATTATTAGTAGATTATGAAAATATTACAAAATATCTCTAAAGACGCCATCTTGGATCCAAAATGGCGGGCGTCATAAATCCATTTTCCAACTGCTTGAGCCAGAGATACGAAATTTGGCATAATGATGTATTATCAAGAATAGTTTAGAAAAACATAACAAAAATTCACCATCTTTGATTCAAAATGGCAGCTGAA
>JAGDQP010048630.1:0-14705 GCA_022664845.1 Lepisma saccharinum
TTTTTGTTAAGCCATGAAACTGCCGGATGAAAACATGATCATTGAGCTAATATGGCTACCATGATCGCTCGTGATCATAAAGTTTACCTAAATAACACAAACAATGCAAATTTAGGTGTGGTAATGTCTTGCTCATTTTATTTTTAAAATACGGGACTTTTTGAAGAAAAAGACAACTACCGGCCAGAAATTTCTAAAAAGATTAAAACCCCGGACATGTCCGGCAAAAATCGGAGAGTTGGTAGCCCTCAGGGCCGGATTTATGCATAGGCCCTGGCCTAGGGTCGCACCTTTCTCAGGGGTGCACTTTACAAGGAAAACTTAGAATTTACTATTTAAAATGCGAGACGAAAACAATATTTAGGAAAAAATACTAAGAGAGAACGCCAAGTACTGTCACCTTGCAACCTTTTTTTTTTACGCATCAATACTAGCCTCCAACGATTTAGCGTTAGGCTGGTTGCAGAATACCTTAGGATTGGGGTAAAAAATAATAAAAACTTTTTAAAGACATACTTTTCTTAAACGATTCGTTCTAAAAAAAGTAAAAAATAATTTTGTTTATGCATGACTTTTAAAAAGAAAGGTATGGGGGGCGCCAATTGAAGAATTTATAAAGTGACTATATATGAGAGCGCGCAGTATGCTTTTCTTTTTAGTCATGCATAAACGAAATTATTTTATACTTTTTAGTACGAATTGTTTAATAAAAGTATGTCTTTAAATTTTTTAAAATTATTTTTAGTCTATATCACATATAGGGCGTCGCTATAATTTATACCTCTGCTAATGGGCAAGAGGTATTTTGTGTTAAGTATGAATGAAGGCATAATTTGCTCTAATTTTTATATATGAGAAAAACTAGGTATCTTTTCGGGTCCACAATGGGTAGGTACCGTTCGTTCGAATCCTGTTGCCGATCGTCCTGGCTGACGTTTCCCTTTAGTTTCCTTCAGTTTCACCAGATAAAGGTCAGGCTTTAACTAAAATACTAGCCGCTACTCTCCCATGCCCTATTCTGGTCTGATCCAAAGATGGATTTAAAGACCTTAAAATTAAAAAAAAAAATATGTATCTTAACGTGTCTTTTATGACAGAAGAAACAAGCCTTAATTTTCTCCCTAACTTGACTTTATATCTTCAGGAGATAAATATTCCCGAAGATGGTGTTTAAAATAATTCAAAGAACTGCCCACGTATTAAAAGTAGCAAATGAGTTTGTAGTGTCGCTTTTTGTCAATTCCTAGAGATTTTGTAACTTTGAACTTGCTAGTTCTTAGGGGCGACGTATTGGCGGGTGGACGATATACTGACTAACAGATACCGGTACATTGCAACGTTCAATTCTGTAAATCTACGTTTCTTTTCCCTACATAAAGAGAAGTGGCAAAGAGGATGAATCAATAAATGTTTAATAGAGAGGAGAAAATATTATGACTTTACCGTTCTTTAATTTACTTTAAAGTGTTTCTGTGTATCCTTATATGATATAAGTGTCTTATGCATTTTGTGTTTTGTATTGTAGTTATAATTTATTAGATTTTTTTAACTTTATAAAATATATTTAGAAAATTTTACTGTTCTGTATTGTAATTGTTAATTTTTAGACTTTGAAAATTTATAAATATGTCTAAAAACTTTAAAGTTTTGTATTGTAATTGTTATTTTTTTTCCTCTAGAATACTTTATATAAACGTATTTAGGAAATTTTAGTGTTTCGTATTGTGATTGGAATTGTTAATTATTTATTAGATATTTTATTTTTCTTCTTAAAAACTTTATAAAGGTATTTAGGAAATTTTAGTTTGTAATTGTTAAAATTGTAAATCTATCAGGAAACTGCAATGTGCCATTTGCGATGTGGGAAAAAGTAGAATCCAAAAACGGCTGAAGCTAGTATTCTTCTTAAAGCTGCATAAAAGCCGTGAAATAAATGTAATAACAATATTGTAAATAATAAATTGAAAAATAATTTGTATTACCTCCTTGTTCAGTGTAATCAACATAAAATTGCTCATTGTATTTAATTGTCTTATTTTATTGTTATAATATTATTGAAACATATTTTGTAAATAACCACACTACCAGAGTTAAATAATTATTATCTCGTTATTATTATTAATGGCTAGAAGACGGAGGAGAGTCATTTTTCATGTTGAGAGGGTAGGAAAGGGAAAAGTGGTGAGGGTGGAGGGGCGGGGCGCTGGAAATCATGGGTCTAGGGCGTTTAGACGTATAAATCCGGCCCTGGTAACCCTACTCGGGTAGCAATGCGTATTGTTAATTACACTATAGAAACAGACATAGAAAGCGAAATGCGATTCAGTTTTCCTCAGTTGAACTTCATGCATACGGGCATAGTAAAATCTGAGTGAGAGAATAGGCCTATCTATATTTATCGTATGCTAATTTAGAAATAAAATATCTTTGAATAGACAGTTTTTATAACAGAATAATATGACATACAAGTCCCAGAGTTTGTTTCAACTAGCGTTTTAAAATAAAGTCTGAAATCGTTTCGATGTAAAGTTATAAATAACCAATTTTAACAGGCGTGGATTAAAAATACTCTTCAACATCTGACCATTAAGGTAGTGATTTCCGGTACTGCTACATAAATCTGAAAATAATTATCCAGACTTTCTATGAGAATCACCTTTCTATTACGAAAGTTTGATTTCATAAGTCAACAAATGAGATTGTACACCGACAAGCTTTCCGATGGTGGCAATACTAGAAGTTCAACCATTTGCTGCTGTTACGCACTATTGCAGTATATTTAAATGCTTATGGCTCGGTACAAAATAAACCGTAATAAGCATTTATTTGTGTATTGTAACGGTTATTTTTCAAGGTATTTGAATGCTAAAATGAATCAGGAGACAAATTACCAAAGAAAATGGCTCTTCGGAAAACACAGACAAAAAAGGAAATGAAAATATTGGATTCCATCTTACCGGAGTATTGTTTATCCAAGTCAGTTTTTCTTCCCAATTGTTTACCGAGTTGACATTGTATTATTGGAGTATAAAAATGAAGAACAATAGTTAAGGAAACATTAAAAGCCAAACATGTATTTTCATTATTCAAGTTGAACACAACAATAATTGAAAGAATAACTCAGAAAGCGAGGCGCGATGACTGGATGTATAAAATCGGAACTAATTTGGATGACGATGATGAAGCATATTCTGAATCTGAAGAAGTATTTGCATCCAAGTTTAGTTCTGTTCAAACTGTTAAGGAGCTGAATAGGAGATTCGTAGATAATGAAGAGAACAGGAATAATGGCCTTCGACCCTAAAGATGAATGAATAATTCTTAAGCTAAATATTATTGGATCTATTGCATTACATTATTTCACGGAGATAGAACATCTGCAAACAGAGTTAAAATTGATGATGAGTTAGGCAGAAACGATTTCAAATCTTGTTGAGCTGTTAGGATACAGAATGGCTTTTCAGAAACTACAATGTGTTCGAAAATGATCTTGTCGTTTTTGACGTCGCATTGCGAGACGTGATCACTGATACAAAAATAAGTGCTTCTTCAGGTCGTGGACAAACGATCGGGATGGGATTGGAAACATTGACCAAGACAGGTGCTTTGCGCATTTATATCAGTCATAGCGCGAGTAGTGAGGAAGACAAATGGAGGTGCGAAGCATTTCGTTCGTGATTGCCTGCTTTATGACTTTAATTTAACGTGGGCTTGTATTCAGCCGAATCAAGTCACCGAATACATCAAACCTTTGGGGATAGTGCTGTGAATGGATGCATCGAAGGCATTGGTTTCAGAAATTCAGGTTGAGAGATTTAACCCTGTGTGATGAACCCCGCAGTGATCATCCACACGTCCTGAATGACGAAGCCCTGAAGGCAGCCATAGAGTAGGGCAGCAGCCAATCGTGTGGTGAGCTTGCCCAACGCTTCTAGGTTTCTGAAGAAACAGTCAGTCCTGCATATGGAAGGTGTGCGAGTTGGTACCCCACTCACTGTCGGAAGCCAACTAGGACCGACAAGCGACAGTCTGTTTGTCCTTGCTTTCTCTGCACCGTACCACACCCATTGGATCTAGTGCTCACCACCCACTGACAAAAAGTGGGTCCTGTGTGAGACTCCCACACATGCCAGACATTCGTTGTCACCGCGAGACGCTGTGTCTCACACCACAAGACCACCTCTACACCCACCCAAGATCATACTCTGATCTGGTGGATTAGTCGCCAAGTGGTGCACTACGAGCTGCTACCACCGTGTTAAACCTGTATTTTCAGTAGTTTGAATGGGTATAACAGGTATTGTAGCAGAAGGAGTCAGCATTAGTGAATCGCAAGGGTGTACTGTTCCTGGCTAACAATACCAGGCCAAATGTGGCGCGGGTGGGCAGGGATACCATACAGCTACTTGACTGGGAGACACTGTGCCATCCACCGCACTCCCTGGACCTTGCGCCAGCATATTGTCACCTTTTTTATTCTCTGGAGAACCAAATTCGTGCCAAATCCTTTGTCAATGAGGTAGACTTGCAGCAAGCACCCAAGTCTTCTTTGCGTCCAAACTCCCCAGTTTACAGCCTGAGCATTGCGCAGCTGCAGGAACTTTGGCAAAAGGTGAGGCCTAACGATAAGTGACATTTTCTGTAAACCTTTCTATTTCTACCAAAAACGGCAAGAACTTTCTTGGTTACTTTGTACAAAAGTTAGTCCACATATCATTGACCATTCCTGTGTCTAGAGTGCATCTTGTGAGCAGTGTTTCTCAAGTCATGGCTGGATCAAGAACTGTCTAAGATGTAAGATAATGGATGAACGTTTGACTGATTTAGAGAAGCTTCAAATGGAAAGAAGTAACCAAAAATTTTGATTTAGACATACTTGTGCAGACTTCCGATGAACTTCATGGAAATCGTCGGGTTATTCTTCACTGACTGAGTAAGTAGGTCTACTACATTATCTATACATGAAATCTCGACTAACAACATTATTGTTTAAACTGAAGTTACGATCTTTAAGAAACGTAATGTATAGAAAATAACGAAATGTGTACTAGCAAAAAGCATAAAATTAAAAGAATGTTATAAACATTTAGAACCTAACAAAGTTACATTACATTACTGTATTTATGATATCACATCACTGATATTGACATATCGTCACCTTGGAAGCAGAAGGTAGTATGTCCACTTAAGCTACTTTTGAGAAAAATCAATTTTAATGTTTGAGGTTCCATTGAAAGCCTGTATAAATTCATTACATTTCTAACATTTCTAGCCACTTGGAGGTCGTTTTATGAGAGGGTGATGCCCTCCAGTACAATGTCTTTGACTGCAGTGTTAACTGCATTTTGCCAAAAATTAGACATAATACCGTCTGGCTCCAAAGTGACGATATGCACAAAAGGAAAGAAGATTGTTCATTTGTGAAATGATGTATGTCATCCTTTCATTATTTTTTTTACAACCGAACATTATGAACAAAAACTGCCAAAATTTTAAACAATAGATGTTTCCTGTACATAACAATTTTTTAACTGCAGCATAAATCAACGTGCTCCCCCCAAAAAAATCCACGTCCCCTGTAGCTCCCCACATTTTTTTTGTCTGGCGACGCCCATGATTCTCGTTTCAATTTGATGCAATTCACGAAAATTCCTGATACATTATTATTACCGGTGCGTATTCTGCTGATGAGGTTGCTGAGAAATATCCTCATTAGTTAAAAAAAGCTTTTCTCGGATATTTTACAGTTTCTCCCTTTTTATAAAATCATGAGTTTTATTTACATCAATGAACAGTTGGTGAGCCATCCTGTTATATTCTCCAATATTTGTCTCAAGGCAAAAATTTGGTATAACAAAGATATCCTATTTCTTCGGTAAACTTTATTTTATATGGGCCAGTCTAGTAACTTTTGACTTCGGCCCGTCACGATTATCCGTCACGTTCTAGGTGAAGTCCATACCCATGCCCCTGCCAAGACTCGAACCCGGGACCTTCGAATCGTTGGCCTAACGCCTTAGAGCGCACGACTACCTGATCGGCCTGTTTCTTCTAAGTCCGTAGGTCTCCAGTTATTTCACATATATCGAGGGTGAAACATGGATGCCTCGTATCTACAATTTTTGTCACCTAAAGTTATCATCTAATTATTGAAAGGAAAAATATTGTCATACTTTCCCGTTGAAACTTCGTAACAAGTAAACGTCAATTTACCGCTTGGTTTATTTGTTACAAGGTTTTAACTGGAAAATCAGCCATTTCTTTCCTTTCAATAGTTAGACAACAACAACTTTAGGTGACAAAAATTATAGATATGAGGTATCAATGTTTCACCCTCGATATGCTTAAATGTATTAGCAGGTATCGTCAGCGTAAAGATATTACTTATAGTGAGAATGCGTTCTGGGAAGAACGTATAATCACCAGCATTTAAACTATATTGCAACGGATTAGGTTTAGTTAAGTAGATTAATTTAATGGTTCAGTAAGTTAGAATAGATGCGAGCTGAATCTGAATTTTAATCAAAGTCACTTACATACATGAAATCAGTTCACTGTAATCCAATAGGGGAATAAGAGACTAGGTCCTTTATCAACAGACGATTCTAAAGCTATCATCAACTACAGTCTTCAATAACAAGAGACAAGACATTTGGTAAATATTAATATATTCATTTATGCCAGTAAGATAGGAGGATAGACATATAATTCCTAACAAGATAAATGCAAACTCTTCCTGTATCTATTATACATTTTTACTTGTTCAATTCGTATCTTAATTTATTAATTAAAAATAAAACATTGCACCTAAACAATAGTTGGATAAAACATATCACAATAAAAAAAAACATTCAAGAGTGTGGTTTTTCTTAATGCAACTTTAATGAAAACATAACATATTATATTTTCTTTGTCAACGGTAGAAACTATTGTCTTTGCCTGCAGTTTATTTCCTTGCATTTCGCTCCCTCTCCACTATTACCTTTGCACTCACATCTATTCTGCTAAATAAAATGTCTGTATAAACCATTGTAGCGTATTCTTCTACTGGACCTTGAGCGCGCTAAATAATTCACGTTATGGTTTCTTCCTGCCCTTCATCTTCTTCTTTGTAACTGGTGTATCATAATCAGCTACTTCTTTTAAAATCCCTTTACTGTCTTCTCCTCCTATGATAACTCCTTGCTATCTTCTATCAGAGCAGTATGATTAACTTTACTATCACAAACGATCGATGAATATTCCCCTTCACTGTTTGTTCCATCACTTCAAATATGTTATGTTCAGAACTTGATGCATGCAGTTTTTCTTCTTTAATTAGCCTGGGTTCCGAACTAATGGACGGCTTAGCTTCATTTTCTTAAATATTTTGTTTCTGAACATTTGTGTAATATTTCTTGTCACGTCATGAAATTCCTTAAATATATCTGAATGAAGTTACATTGTCATTATCTCTCTGATATGAAGGGCTTCACCACCCTGATGAAGCTTACTTTTAGCTTCTGAGTTTCGACTCTTCATTGTTCCAAAGTTTGAATCATTGTGCTCCACTGCTTCAGTGTGTATCATGGAAAACCATTCGGGATGTCTGTTTTATCAATCATGATCTCCGGATGCTTACTCTGGTTCCGGTCGGAATGCTCTTGACTTAAACTATGTGGACTATTCTGCATATATGTCTGCACTTGTATCTTAAGATTCGTATTTGTAGGCTTTAGTACTTATTAAATTGCAAAGCTATAGATGTCTGTAATCCATATATCCGTAATTGTAGTTTGTTTAATTCTATTTGCACCAGATGATGGTCTTGGTGTAAACATTGCATTTGAAATTGCGTCTTACTGTCTGCTTGCTCTTAATTTCTAGAAGTCTTTGAATCTATTCAATTCTTTAAGAAAATGTTGTTTTATGCTGTCATAGAAACAGTGGTCTCGATTTCATGTATAACTTCTTGATAATATATAAGAATAAATAAAGACAACAATAGTTATAAATAATTAAACATTTGAACATGAAAGAACAAGAAGTATCTTAACACACAATGAAATAACATGTGACTAAACGGGGACCCGTGAATTGTAGGGGCAGACCCTTTTCATAGACTAGCTTTATACACATTTACTATAAGGAGACCCATTTATTATTTTTTCTTCGCTGGACTTGTGGGGAACCTGGGTCCAATGTCCCACTTTCGGAGCAAGTACCACATTCGAAAATCTAACAAATTGCAACTTCAAAGAAATACGTAAAAATACGTAGTCAAATCGAGAGGGTATGATGACATACTCGCACCTCTTGAAATGTTTCTTGTGCATACTTGAACATCTTGAAAAATATTAGCCTTATCTTGTTATGTTTCTCATACTGGTTTATTTGGGAAAAGCTTTTCCAAGTCGAAATTTGGGGTACTTCATACGGAGAGAAAGGAGTAGTAGTGGTAAAGATAAAGCATGAAACGTTGTTAATAGACCTCTGAAATCGTTGTTACAAACTTATTTGAAGTTCAAGACGAAAGGTGATGAAAAATCATAAATATTCTGAAGAAATGAGGACATTACCGTCTCAATTTAATATATGATAAATATGGATGGAAAGTGGTAATCATCTTACAGTTATCAAACTTACTCCACTTCCAGCGCTAATGAAATATCTTGCAGAGAAGCAAACCACAATATAAATTTGTCATTAAATTGGTTCTAGAAATTCTACAAAGGAAATTAAGTTGCACTCTGTGAAATTGTAGAAGTGAGAAGTAATATGAAGGTAAAAATAAACAGTCACGCACATAATTTAAAATGAAATTCAACTTTTATTATAGCAGCAGCGTAAACCAATCCCATCTAAATTTCTTCTCCCTATGTAAGAAACAAGAAGAACAACAAAAACGGGCAGATACACACAGAAATCCAGCATTTGTTTGATTCAATATTATTTTATAACATTATTAAGATAATTTACATAATCATAATTTTCGCATTATATTTTTTGTATAAATACCTTAAGAATATTTTCCTGTGCAGATATTCTTTAAACCACAACAGTTCTTCAAAAATTAGTTTAGTAAAGATTGGTAATATCCTTAAAAATAATCACAAAACGAAATGTTCAGTGTAAAAAAAGAATATTATTGGTTTAAAGTATTTTCTCAGATTCATATATTAAAAGATGTACAAAGTTTGCCTCTGGTAACGAAAGTATTCATCTGATCGGTGTAATCAGATTGTCCGAAATTCTTTAAAATTGAATATAGACATGCAGACCCCGTAACTGCGGAGAAGGGACGCCAGGATTTGAGGGCGCCAAGCGGATTGTGAAGAGCGAAAGCTGTGAGTACAATATTAGGAGTTGCGGGAGGGAGCAAGCAAATCTAGCTCTGCAACAGCAATTATATTACCTCTTGCATATAGCAAGTTAACTGAAAAATATCACGAACACGAAAGTTGTGCAATATAATATTTAGTTCCAATGAAGTAAACTAAATATCATCTAACACAAGGGTCAACATTAATACCAATATTTCTATCCTTGATGCAGAGAGCTCCATTCAGCTTTCCAATGTCCTTTAGCGTGATAAGCATGCCACAGGACGGTTCAGAACAGTTCATGTACGCCAGGTCTCATATTGGCTAAAACTGCAGCTGCAGATGTCCTCCGATTCTGACCATCCTGTGAATGCATCGATCTCCTCTTGTACCAGTGGACTGCGAGCATCCAGACCATGGTCTTCTGGTAGCAGTGCCTTTCCGAGACCATTCTTGCTAACATGTGTACAAACTAGAAATTCGTTATTGCTTATGAAAGGAGAATTCACCCTCTCGAAGACTTACCACATGGCGTGTGGTGAGAAAACTTTTGAGTTACTAAGTAATTTACCAAAGGAAGCGTACAAAATTTATAAGTTTTCAAGATGTGAACTCATAAATTTATATTTCCATTTTTCCAGGAATTTTGAAGTTTCCTACACATACTATTTTTGGTTATGTTTTGTTTTATTTTATCTGTTGTTACATAATTTCATGTAAAGAGGAAACAGTGGATAACAAGTAAATGCTTTGGTGTGAACCTAAATTCCTAAGTCAGCCATAAATTTATATTATTATTATTATTTGTGTTTTACTTTACTGAAGACTATGTCCATTTCTTTAACTGGGGTGGTGCTAAGGACCTTAGTCGTCTAAGTCAATCGCATGATTCTTAAAACATCGTTTTGCTGGACATGTAATAGTTTGAGATTAAAGGCGCACGCCACGCCCCAGCTTGTTATATCATATTGGAATATATCCTCTGTAATACTCTTTATTTTCATATACTTGTAACTTGCAACTTGAACAATATTTCAGCATAATGGAGTAAAATGCACTCTAACGTGATTACAAATCATGAAAAAGCATAAAAACATAAAATATCGGCAACTTAAAATCAAATCCCATTAGCTCAGTTTTCTGTATTCAGTTACTCTATTCTATTCAGTTCGTTGTGTCGAATTCGTTGTGTAAATATCATATTTGTGGGTTTTATGTCCATCAACTTTTCTGCTCATAGAAATACTTTTTTTTTCTCATCTTATTTACAGTTTACATTTTTCTTGAATTGATTTTTCTTTATTTCTTCTTTATTGGTTTTCATAATGTATCCTCTACTTTTTGTAATATTAGCGTTCTTTCTTGCATATTTTATGTATATGCTACTCACTTATTTCTTTTTCTGTATTCTTGAAATATTTACTCCTTCATTATCGATAACACTACTGTCAAAGGGTTTATTTCTTCTCTCTATTTGCGAAACTGCTAACGGTATATGGGTAATCTCTAGAATAATATTGTAAGTCTGTTTTATGTTTCAGGAAAATATTTTTTATTATTCATGTTTGTATATACACGGTACACTAGTTCCTATCTTGTGGTGCAGAATAAGTGGGGGGATGATTAGGATATCTTTGAAGAACTTATAGTTCCTACAATTTACAAACGCCACGAATCGCTACTGCATAAACAACATTGCCACTGTTCATAAACGTTCGTTCGTGTACCCTACTGCATTCCTTCATGTACACATTTTCTTCTTTTTGTTTAAGTCTAACTGTATTTTAAAATGTGATATTGTTTGTTTTTTTTTCACTTCGTATTCTGATAGTACTGTATATTTTGTAATTCAGTATTATCATCGTATCTTTTAACAAGAAAGAAAGAGCATGTAACATACTTCTTTAAAACAAAAATAATGAAAAAAATCGTAGCCACTAAAACTAGCAAGGAATATATTAAGTGGAAAGATTCTGCTGATCCTGGCCGCAAGAAATTCACGTCAGTAGTATTCTTTTCTTTCTTTTTTCGAGTTCCTCTTCCTAGCATGAGAAACCTCACCTTTGGAAAAGATTACTTCCTTTCTTTTACTGTCTTAATTACGCTAATGATCACAGTGCTATATGTTAAAAATAGTCTTATTTTATTTTTAATTTCGTGCTTATATTTAGCCCTTAAAGTTTTCTGCTCTAATATTTCGTATATTTATAGAAAGAGGAAAGCCGGAGGGGCAATTTAAGGTAAATTTATTATAAGTAAGGAAGATACTTACAGCGTATTTGTTTCGTAGAAAAATAAACAAACACTAATTTTCACATAGTTTGGTGGTATACATAAGGTAAATTTATGGTAAGAATTAAGGGTACTTACAGCTTATTGTTCCATAGGCGAACACACAACACTTATACTACATATAAAGCGTACATGCGATATTTCGGTATGAATACCGTAGACTTGATGTAGAGGAGGAAAGACGCACACACGTGGATAGAACAAAAGACTAGGACGACAGTAGCAACACGTAGCGGACGGCACATCGTCAGAAGAACAGTTGACTGCTGTATGGCGCGTGGAACAATTAACAACTGCACAGTGTCTTAAGTCCGGGATAGTAATGTGGAAGGAAAAGTGTTGAAAATGTAGAGAAAATGAGTTAAATTTGTTGAAGATTTAGTCCAGGATATACAGAGTCCGTCCGGAAAGTAGTCGGACTGAATTTTCCCCGCCACAACGGGGTGAAGAGGGGATCTTACTGCGCTGGTTGGGTGGTGGGGGGTCTTAGCTACCAGCGCACCAGTCGCCAGGCATCTACAAGCCTTCCCGGAGTGTAGATCGAGTTGAAGGTTAACCCCTGTCAAGGTGTCGTGTCACGCTCCACAATGAATCGTTTGTTAGAGCATCGGTACGCGGTGAAGTTTTGCGTCAAACTGAGTAAAACTGCGAGTGAGACCCATCACATGATCAAGACTGCGTATGGGAGTGATCCCATGGGTCGATCAAGTGTTTTTGCGTGGCTCAAATTGTTTCGGGAGGGAAGAGGGCAAGTTGAAGATGAGCAACGGTCAGGACGCCTTGCAACCTCAAAAAGTGACGAAAACGTGGTGAAAGTGCGAAATCTGTTGAACGCTGACCGCAGATTGAGTGTGCGGATGATAGAAGAACAATTAAACTTGCCAAAAACTATTGTGCACGAAATTGTGACCGAAAATCTCGGAATGCGGAAAGTGTGCAAAATTGGTGCAGAAGGTGCCGAATGGTTCCTGACCAAACATGGCATCACACAGCTTCCCCACCACCCTACAGCCCAGATCTCGCTGCCCCAGACTTCTTCCTCTTTCCCCCACTGAAACGGCTCATGAAAGGACGGCACCACGGCTCGGTCCAGGCCATTCAAGAGGCCATAACGAGAGAGCTGAAGAGCATCCCAGTTTCTGCGTTCCAGGGAACCTTGTTCTGGGAGCCGGCCTTATTTAGGCCTTACTTCGCCCAAAATCCCGCTCTCTGCCATAACACTAGTACAGCGTCCTCTTCTGATTCCACGTTACAGATCTTTTGTTGTTGATGTAACCTTCAACATGTATTTCCTACATTTACAGCGTGCAAGTAACTTGTCGACCAGCATCCAGTCTCTCACAAAATCCTCTTGTTGATCTCTTATTAGTGGCATAGTAAAATTTGCACCATTTGGACCCAGACCTGTTATCTACACTGCTCTATCAACCAGAAACATCTGAATAAATTATCCCTTCTGTGTCGCCTTGCATTTCAATCCGAATGTGCCCTGCCTCTCCCTCTTCCACACAAAAAACACTAGTGCTGTTCAAACCAGTTTTTTTTGAAAACTGAAAACCGGTTTCAGAAAAAGTTGAAATTTCAAAAAACCGGTTTTCGGTTTCGGTTTTGAAAACAGATTTTCGGTTTCGGTTTTCAAAACCGATTTTCGGTTTCGGTTTTCAGTTTCTAAAACCAAAAATCGGATTTTAAGTACATACATTACATTTATTATTAATAAAAAGCGAAAAAAGCAAAATGTTAACAGTCTAGCTATTCAGCGTATGAATTGGATTGCAGTCCGTGCTTTTCTGATGGCATCAGTTTTGTCAACATTACTAAGAAAAAAACTACGTCGAAATGTCAATATAAATGGAAGTAATTCTAGTTTTTTCGCTGCTGTACATATAAAAATTAGTCACTATTAGCACTGATAAGAAATTACCTGAACAGCTGCGAATTGGGAATGCAGTGCACCTATGCACAAAGAAACGTCTGGAGAAAGAAAAAACTAATCCCTTCTGTTTACTAAACCCCTTATATGGAAGTGTAGCCTGATTATCAGTGCATTTTATTGCTAGCAGAATATTCTATTGTTATTGCAGGACTAAAAAAATAGAAATCAAACAGTTCCAAATTTTTGTAGCTACTTCTAGCTACTTCTTTCTATTTTGTTCAGTTTTTTTTCTAGAAATTTCTCCTGCGTGTATATAAAAACAAAGGAATTGACGAGGCGAATGACATTCTGACAAAACCTGAATTGCCAAGTAACTGAAGGTGTGTGTGTGTGTTTATTAGCTGTCGTTAACTTCGTTTTATCAAGAAGTTGATCTCTTTTACAGCTACGGTGAGTAATTTATTTATATATTTGGTCTTCTTTTGTAAAGCGTAGTTAAGGTCAGATTGAATGATTTCGACTTCTTGTGTTTGTTGTGTTCAGGAGTACTTTCTACTTTCTTGTATTGCTTAGAAATCCCGCAGTTTAGCTCATTCATGCAAACTATAAATTAATATTACTTTATTTATCAAAACTAAGATTTCTTATATTGTAAGAAAACAGTCACAAATCCTTCGAGAAAAAAAGAAACTTCATTTTTTGGGGCATTACTATGCTTAAGCTAGTATCAGGAATGACGTATCCCAACGCACATAATCCGGGGAAAGGGATAGGAAGGTATTGTCCACGTCTTTTTCGAGGTATCATCCCGGAATTTGCGTTGTGTAATCTAACTTAAAGGAGATCGTGAAAAACGTCAGGATGGTGGATAACATAATTTGAACCTGCAGTCTCCCGAATACCAGTCCAAAGCCCTACCAGTATCAACTGCGCAACGGAGGATCGGTAAAATTCTCCTTCGACCATTCTTTCTTACCCATTAACTTTCTGGTTATTCACAAATTTACTTTCGCCTAAGTAGATGTGATTAAACTTTCTTTTTTGTTGATATTCTTTTACAATGTGCGTAAAAATTCCAATATTGGTGAAATGATAAAATCCTTAGTGAATTATGTAGGGCTAATATATTCATCATTTATTTATTCACGTAAGACATCTTTGAATCCAAATGTGAGATGAAGCAATTTTAAGAGTGACTATTAGTTTATTTATTAATACTAAGTAAGTATTAAAGG
>JAGDQP010048631.1:0-14704 GCA_022664845.1 Lepisma saccharinum
TCGAAGTCCAAAGTTACTAGACTGACCCATATAAAAATAAAGTTCACCGAAGTCTTGCATTTTATTTCTTTTTAATTATGTTTGTATATGGCAAAATCACGATGAACGATCCTTAAACAACAGAAAATGCCGTTTTCATTTTATCTTTTATTCTCTTTTATTTTTCTGTTAAATCAATTTTATACACGAAACTCAAGAAACAATACAAGCAATGCACGAATTTACTCCTTTAGCAAGGGGAGGGGAAAACGAATTATCATGTACTGTAAAAATAGCAGAACCTACTTCATCTTATCATTTGCGCCCTCCATGAGGGGAGCCCACATCAACCTTGGGGGGCCCTCAAAGTCCCCCGGGATCGTCGCCCTTGGCATTAGACCGACATATGTGGAACGAAAAGGGGAGGCCTTCATCCAGCAGTGGATAGAAAACGGCTGAATATGATGATGATCATATATATATATATACACGAGGGGGTACCCAAAAGAAACCGGAATTTTGTAATAAAATTATGTGAATTTATTTTTGGGTGCTACAACTTGAATCGCTTTTAAAGTACTGTCTATTTGATGAAACGCACCGGTCTAAACGAGTTTTCCATTTTCGAAGCAGTCGTGAAACTCTTGCCAAGTGATACCTTTTAATGGTTCCGTCGTTTTTCCTTCACCTCTTCCACATCGGCAAAACGTTTTCTTTTGAGAATTTTTTTTTCATTTGGGGGAATAAAACAAAGTCACTCGGAGCAAGTTCGAGTGAATATGGCGGGCGCAAAAGCTGGATCATGTTGTTTTCCACTAAAAATAGTGTCGCAATCAAGGTTTTGTCTGCTCCTGAGGCACGTGTTTTTCTGCAACTCTTTTCATTTGCAATTTATTGCTCAACGTCCGTTGGCAGGAAATCCAGGGGCATCAAATAAATCAACCAGTTTATCAGTGGTTCTGCGACGGTCTTCCCTAGTCACTCCACCAGTTCTGGCGATGTTTTCATCCGTTCGGAAGGTCGAGGGTCGCCCTGAGCGAGGTTGGTCTTCAAGTGACCTCGAAGAAAAAAAAAACACTCGTACAGTTTTTTTTTTCCAGAGCAGCTTCCTTGTAAGCCGTTTCAAGCATTACAGCTGTTTCCCTAAAGAGAAACATAATTTCATAGCCTCACGCGTTGTTTCCAGTTTTCAGTCATCACAAAAGTCGCCGAACAAGCGAGAGGCGCTTAACAAAAATATTTATTACGTGACACCATCACTTCACTCGACAACGCTGGTTGGTAGACTGATGCCAAAGGATCCCAGCAAGAGGAAGCTAGCGGCGGAAGCATGTACTGCAACGGATCCGGCCACCAGAGAATGATTCCGGTTTCTTTTGGGTACCCCCTCGTATATAAGAAAGGAACATTGTTTCTTTTTTCCTTTCCTTTCAGACATTACTGAGATCAGCTAATTCACAGAAAGTTGCCCTAAAGCTGTTCCTTCTTTTTTATTGATCGTTGTAGGAAACACTCGAATTGACCAACTACACAACACTTTTTATCACAGAAGTAATTCATGATTTCTTTAGAAAACCTAAATATAACACATTTATTATTTTTATATTATGGAACTGAATTAATGAAAAATCCATGCGAATGTTGTTCTGGCTGCTTGAGGCAGAAATCCTTGACATTAAGATAACGTCACAAAGGTTCGATGATATCAGGAGAAAAAGTAATTGGCTGGTGAGACCTTCTAGTGAGGTACTTGGGTCAACAGAAGGAAAAACGGGGAGGGAGGAGGCACGATAGATATTTCTTTCATGTCCAGAAGTGGATAAGCGATTACCCTGGTTTAAGTTGGGTTGCCTACGTTGCCGATTTTGCATTTCAGGAATTAAATTCGCTCATTGTACATATGTTAGGGAGAAAATAATTCAATAAACCAAACTCTATTAATAGTCCAACATTCTGATTTCCCTACTATCTAGTGACATTAATGGAATTATTTCCATAAATTCTAGGTGAAGGCAGTGAATTGAAGAGATGAATTGAAAATCCAGAAGTTAGACATGTGTATAAAGCTGAATTTTGAGATAACAGTACCAGAGCGTCAATAAGTAATCAATCATCTATATTATGTTGAATTTGAATTTATTTTTAAGGCCTTTAGGCAACTATGGCTCAGGCCGTATGGATGATGATGGGATGAATTAGTGGAATGAAGAAAGTGGGAGGAAACGGGAGTACCCCGAGAAAACCCACGCACACGGTGTTTGTCCACCACAAAGCCCACATGGCATGAGCAGGGATCGATCCAACGACCCCTAGCACCAGAGGTGAACGCTCTACCAACTGAGCCACCGTGGCCCCGCTAATTTTTATGTAATTTATGTCTTTAAATTAAAATGACTCAAGAAAGTATGGGAAAGCAACTGTTTTCTTTCTAACCTGAAACCTTTAATTTCTGGACATCAAACCCTTCAATTCTATAAAAGCTAAACATTTTCTTCGTACGTACGATCTGCGCTAGTTCATTTGGTGTACACTTTGGCGTTCTAGTGGCCGTTGCACCTCTGCTGTTCGCAAGGTCGGTGCTAGTGCAACATCGTGGAAGGACTTTCTGCTCTGTTCGTGACCGAGTATAGCTGAGTGCAGACAATTGACAGTTGTGTTGCGTTCGTAGTATATAGATTAGAGATGGCGGCAGTTACTAGAAGAAGGAAACTTATCCCTGCCCGTCCGAGAGAAAGCTGCACGAGTACGTACTGTGACGTCATGTTCATTGACATCGTTCTGCACTCTTCACACACCCAGTGCAGATAATGAAATCCTACGCGAAAAAATTCATTATTCCTTCTACGGTTGTTTCTTTCAACCAAATAGATTCGATTGGACAGCCTCCGTTTCCAATTTTCCATGCCCTATCTCTGCTTATTTATCTGCTGATATAGATCTAATCAATTCCTTTCCTTGCATCCATTTACATAACATTCCGAACCCCTTTATTCTGTCTATCCTTCAACCTTGCATCTATAATTCTTTGCTGTAAACAACCTCACGAAAATAAATTCCCAAATGGCCAATAGGTGTCTCTGAAGTCAATCGTTTATTTTCTTCAAGATGCCAGTAAACTAAAATTCAGTGGTTGATTCAGCAGCTCATATTGACTGAAATACAACAGTTCGTGAGCTGCTCAATCAACCATAAAACTTGAAATGTACAAAGATCTTGAGGAGCAACATTGTAAAAGGAGTCTTAATCAAATAAACCGGAGGTTTAAGTTTTTCTTTCGAAGCGAGGAGGAAAAGTTTCGACAATTATGAATAGAGATTTATTTCTCAACGACTGTTATTTATATGTTGAGGATTGCATTCATGGCCTGATTAAGCTCTGCTAACGCCTTGATCACAACCGATTATGTATCTGCCAGCAAATTTTACATGAAGGGGATGAGATAAACGCAAAATTAAGGAGCTCTGATATATTGTATAAAAACATGTGTAGATGTGAGAGTCTGTGAGAAAGAGAGCTGTAGTAACTGGTTTTGATCTACAAGAATGTGCTTTTTGGTTCATCGTCTATGGACAATAATGCTGAAAAAAAATAAGTAATAAAACGACTGGATTGTTTCAACAACATATTCTGTAATATAACGCGGTTCTGTGGTTGTATTCTAGACGTATTGCCGGTACTGGAATACCAGATGTATTGCGTATCGGCAGGATCACACTATAGACCGTACCAGTGGCATAACTACATTTTATAGGCTCCTCCGCAAGCGAATACCCAACAAAATTTTCGCTTCTTGAATGGTAACAGTGGCGGTTCTTGCTTCAGATGTTAGTGGTGTACAACATGTCTTATTATTATTATAACAAAAATAATACCACATGCTGTAGACACAATTGGAGATTAATATCCAAAAGATTTACCTAATTATGCACAAAGCTCGCACATATTTCTCGAACTAATTAGTAGAAAATTTGATGTACAACATCCATAAAATGTCAAAAAGAAGTTCATAGAGCCAATACGCTTGTTATGTAAATCCAACTAAATATAATTGTAGGATATACCAAATATTAAAACAATACTTGTCTACTTACAGAGCAAGACCATTGTTCTGTTCTTGCTTCTAATATACTTTCCGATGACTTCATTGTTGAAGTCTTTCAATCCCGTAAGAAAACTCGCTCAACTGATAACATTGCAAGTGCAGATAATTGTGCCATACATGGAATGACGGAAGTACTGTTGATTGATCGCTACACAAAAAGCACACGTTCTCTAATGGTGAGGTGCACTTTTTCCTTCTAGGCCTACAAAACGCACATACACTCAAATGTTTGTACGCACACCGCACACTCCGTACACGTAATTTAATATTCTGTTGTACACACCCTGCCTTTAATGTCAATTAAATCATTTACGAATTATACGTTAGAGCTCTGGTTCGAATACAATTAATGTGTTGTTCTTTAATTGTACACACACGAAAAAGAAACACGAAAGAGAATAAATCCGGGTTTCGTCCACTTGTCAACACGTGTCAAACTGGACTCCCGAGCGCGATTGATTCTGAGTCGTCACAAACACGGTCTGCCACCCAAAAATCAAGGGGGACGGAATGTTAATAATAAAAGAGGGGCACTGTGCCTTTTTCGGTAAGACTCAAAGATTTTACAGTAACACACACATATTTTACAACTTCAAACGATTGAGAAACATTGTCCATTACACCAACACGACACGCAATTCTCTGTCTCTACGAATTGACGTGCCGTGGTGGTGTAATGGACAACATAACCGGCCGGCAACTGGGAGATCCTGGTTCGAGTCCCGGTCGCGGCGGTCGTCAATTTTTCTGTGTTAATTTCAATATTAACCTAACACAATTTTCTTGTGAAAAAAAGCCTGTTCTGCTTTTTCCTTTGGTGATCATTCATTCTGGAGGATTGTTTTACGAAGAGGTGGGTCCTGCTCCTGGGTCCTAAGGTTGATGGCTGGACCTCTTCAGTTCTGAAAAACAAGAAAAGAAGGACGGGTACGGAAAGAGAAGAGGGAGATGGCGTTGGTGCTTGTAAATTTTAGAATAGCAATTTTCAGATGAGAGATTAAAAAAAAAAAAGTTCCGAATCGACTTTTGCCAAAATTGCTCGCGGTGCTTGACCTACAAGAATCCCCTCCCTACAAAAGGTAATAAAACAATCCTGCAAGGTCAGACCATCTCTTAGCAAAGAAAAAGAAACTCGAAGATTCAAGTTGCAATCTTTAGATACAGATAGATTTAATCAGCGAAGTCTGAAAATTATGAGCAAAAGTTTGCTTCTTTCTATTGAGGCATGTTTATTTTTATTATTTCTCCGACTAAGGCAAAAATGAAGAGCATTTTGATTCGAACCATTGGGAGGCTAGGGTGAAGGGCCCCTTGGAAGGATCGCCCCCCCCCCCCGCGTTGCGGGGTTTCGCACCATAGTAGTTACGCCCCTGGACCGTACTACAGAACATATTTTTAGAATATTTCAGTTTTCTAGTATGGTTTTAACATCACTTTTTACAGTGTGAAAACAAAGAGAGGAGACATAAAAGCTGAACTGCATATAAACTGTTTTATTTTTCTGTATTATTGAGTATTTTTTTCTACCTACAAAGAAAGAGTTAATGTTATATTAGAAAAATTTGGAACATGAAAAGCTAAAGATTGAAATTAATCTTCAAAAATCAAATTCGTCAATAAAGGTACTCAAACATTCTTTTACATAATCTGGAATTTCTTCTACATCTCTTGAAATTAGCAAGCAAACATCCATTGCATTATTTGGAATTCGAACCCGGAGCTAAGTCAAACTAGGCATGCATAGTTCAGACAACTGACCCAAATGTGACCCAGTGAATCACAGATGTAACAGAGAAACATATAGGTTACTTCCTACTGACGTAAAGAGAAATGTTGTTCGTAATGTAATATTTAGATGAAATAAAAAAAAATAATTTTATTTTAATATTTGCTTTTCAAATTAGGGAATAAAAAAGGTATTGTTATACACATTTTATGAACATACTTGGAAATGAATAAGTCCTCCGAATAATACAACAAATGACTTTTATTCCGTTACAAGAACATGAGTATCCTTCTTTCATATAATCACTAATTTCGATTGTACTATTTGCTAGCACCATCTGTTCTTTGTATTCACGTAACCTAACCACTTCCTGTGAACAGAAAATACGTTTGGTATATACGAGTTGAGGTGTAAATTATTATCTGGGAACAAAAGAAATTATAAGAACAGAAAATTCCCGCCAGGTCTTGTGAAGTTACCGCCAAACCATTGATTAACATTTGGCAGCGAAGTTATGGGTTCCCCGTTCTTCTCTTTTTCTCTTTTGCAATTTTCCTCCGGAGTGTTGTGGTTTCTAGATGCAATCTTCTTCTTCTCTTTGTCTAATCTTTCTCCTCTTGTCCCCCCATCTTGTAACCAACAAAGTCGCTTCCGCGTCCATTGCAGTAGGTAGTTCCAACAGAAATCCCAGACTAAAGCATCATAATTGAAATAAATACAAGGTACAGCGTGATCTCTAAAGTCAGAAAATAGGGATATAATTGCAATTCCTGTTGCATGTAACGTCTTTAATACTTGTGTGTGTTGGAGCTATACAACCACAAATTTCTACTTCAAACTCAATCTCTCTTTCTCTCTCTCCGTCTATCTCCGATGGGCTCGAATATTATTGTGCTGTGGCAAACTCTCATATGTGGCCTTGATGTGATATTAGACTTACTCTATACACCTTTGTTGAATTTTTATTGACATAATAATGTAACTTTGCTCGATCTTCAGTTGGCTCAGAGGTTAGTACAATCGGTTTTCGTGTGCGTGCTCATGGGCTCATGCTCTCTGAGGAGCCCACTTTAACAAAATGAACTGTAGGCAGTGATTCCGCCAGACCTTATGGGAATTATTCCCCCAAATTGTCGACAACACCTCCCCAACTTAAAACTTTCTTGCGATCAAAAATCGATGGAAACCGTTTAATACTCCACTTATACCCTCTCAATTTTGACTTTACATCCTCGAAACTGAAAATCCTGGCGGAATCTCTGACTGTATATTCCGTTCTTAGAATGTGCCGCCAACTCGTTTAGGACTTTAATATCAAATCATTGAATTCATTTCTCGTGTCTTTGGAACTGTTCTTTTTACCACGTTTTTATTAACTCACTTTCTTGTCTGTCTGTTCGGTACAAATTTTTACCACCTTTTTATTCACTCGCTTTCTTATCTGTCTGTTCGGTACAAATTTTGGCAGACTTCAAAATTTGACATCTTGAATTTTCATAATCACTTATGACTTCATTCATAATCTGAATTATGACATAATGACTTCATTTATGACTGAGCAGACTTCATTCATAATAACTTTTTTTCCCTCTACCTCAATAACAATCTCCATCTCCCGAAAATCCTGGAATGGAACAACTACCAGTTCGCATATTCTGGTGTTCTGATAACGATATCCACCCAGGCCCCATAGTACAGGCAGTAACGACTTGTACTTTGGATTGGCAATAAGTAGGTAGTTACGTGGGTTCGAATCCACCACGAGGTTTTCCAAAAAATTTCCTCTGTTCTACCAGGCTGATGCCGGGATGGTACCTGGTCGATTCCTCCCTCACCCTCTACATCCTACATACCCCACCCGGCTTCAGCAAAGATGCCAAATGGTCATTAATAAATTCGAATTGAATATAACGATATCCATCGAAGTTATGAATACGCATGTCGGCGATAGGCTTAAAAAGTAGTACTTTATAAGTAGTGCTTGTGAAGCTATGCAAATACGCAAATAAAAATAATTAAAAAAACATAATTATCAAACATTAAAAGTTTACGTTTAATTTGTCCTTGGCATCTAATCCTTGAAATTCTGTGTTGACCATAGCACACACTTCAATCCATTGATTCTTTTTCACATATCGGATTTATATTCTTCTGCCGATGAATCTCAATTGCTTTTTTATTTATTTATTTATTTATTTGTCTACTACCTCTCTGTATTAACATTTTATTTCGAACAGAAACCTCTGAGCAATGACACTGGCAACAATTTGCGACCTTTGCACATAGCACACATCAGCAACTGGGTTAAAAAAACAAAGAAAGAAAACTAAGCAAAAAAAAATGAAGATGTCAGGGTTGCCACTACGTTTTGCAAATAACATATAGCAAGGGTGCTCAGCAACTATCCTAAACGCCTGACAACGCTGCCATGTTCATTTTTCTTCGTTCGGTTTTATCTGGAAGGGGGATTGTTTTATAAACATTAGCTTCGTGCGTTCTCTAGATCAACGACGGCTGTTTTTGAGAACGAGACCGCAGAAACTCGAGCGTGATTTGCATGAATATACTCATTTGTTTCCATTGTTTTATAGAATGCAACGTTCGTGTGGTTCGAAAGTTGCTTGACAAACGTGTTTGCATAAAAGCAGCTTAAAGATTGTGTGCCAAATTTGGTCCGAATCCGTCAAGAGATGTAGATATTAAAAGGGATTCCAGAAGTTATTTTACTAGTCATAAAAAAATAATTATAGATAGCAAAACCAATTGCTTCCTTGCTATTCATGCCTAACTGGTGTCAGGCCAACCGAACTAGGACTGACGTAGTGTTAATTAACCATGCGCAGTATCTACGTTTTAGTCTCTTGCGAACAGACGTCAGATGGCACGAAAGAGATTAAGAAAATGGATTTTGCTATTTACAATTAATTTATCCATGATCTAAAGAAAGAGTTAAACAAAATGCATTTAGAATACGTTTAAAAAACATGCTCTTATATTATGCACTAAAAATGTAGAAAATATTTTTTTCAGTTATTTATAACTTTAAAGAATTTTGTGACTGAAAGTAAAAGCGTGAGAACACCACGCTTTTATTCTTAGTCGTATAACACTTAAAAGTTATAAATAGCTGTAATATTTTCTACGTTTTAGTGCATTTTAGATAAAAGCGTGTTTTTAAATGGTTTCTAATATACTTTTAAAATGATAGTTATTTATGAAAAGGGCCTCAGCTTGTACTTTTGCTATGAGGAACAAACTTTGCTTTTGGCGCCCCCTAGAACGAGCCATAATCTTCATTTTGCGCCTACCAGCTCTGCGCCCGAGGCGCGTAGCCCCTTTTCCCCCCTCCAGTTGCGGAACTACTTATGTAGCATTATTACAAGACTTTTAAAAGCATGGTTAAAATATTGATCATAGATGGCAGCCTACGCTTATACACTTAATAATAATAAACCATTGACTTCAAGAACTATTTTATTGCATTTTCTGTTTAGTTCTTTAAAAGACGTTAAGAGAGCACACCTACTGTATACTTAAAATTACTTTATAGAATGTTACTTCATCTTTGGTGAGTTTAAATGCAGTATTTGCTAATGGTTATTGAGAAACTTTATCTTATTAACAGAAAAGACTGGTGTACGGCATTGTAAAAGGAATTGAAATGACCGAACACGTAGGAAATATAAACATTCTCCTGGATCAAATATCGAAACATGAAATATCTAAGATTATTAAAAAAAAAAAAAAAAAGAAAGAAAACACATCACCAGGCCCAGAAAAAATACCTTATATCGCTTTACAAAGATCACCACCTTCAGTCTTAAATATACTTACACAGATATTTATCGCTTCATTAAAAACTGGATACGTACCACAGAGTTGGAAAACAGCCTTTACAATTTTTATCCCTAAATCGAATAAGAGTAAATATTCAACTGCCAGTTATAGACCAATCACACTTACTAACACGATAGCAAAAATCTGTGAAACAGTACTGTCAAAGAGAATTAACCTATACATGGAGGACTCAAACATCTTAACAAAGGACCAAGCAGGTTTTAGAGCCAATGTTTCTACTATTGACCAACTAATGAGGATAGTCACAGATACTCAAATAGCACTGAACAGAGGTTAGTGCGAATAGAACTACTGTAGAGAGCAGGTTTCACCAACCTAATTTGCATCTAGGTATGCAAATTTTACCATGCATAATTTTTTTTTCTCTCTTTTCTCTAATTTTTTATTTTTTTGCATATAGTTAAATTTTGGATGTGTAATTTGAATATTTTGAATGCTAATGTGTTTATTAAGCTGTTTAATCTATCTAAGGGTGTTATGCATATGATTAAAACATGTATTTAATTTGTAAGAATATTTATGTAGCATCTTTGAAAATTTGGAATTCTCCATCATTTTCTGTATTTCTTCGTTGCTCAGAGACAAGCGAGCCAGGTTTTCAGCTGAACTTCGATTGAGGTCGAAAGGTCACCGCAGTGTTGGACCTTACACAGCTGGGATATTTCTCCAGAAAGGAAGCTGCAAGAAATATTCCCACTGCCTAACTACATAGGGAACTAAAGAGAAGGAAGTTTACCTATAGTTGGCAATCATTGGTACTGTCGCCTCTCAGTCGGGCAAAAATTCATTGTTTTGAGCACGTTCAGCTTAGAAATACAAAGACCTGTGAAAAGTATGAATTCTGACCAGAATTGTCACCTTACGTCCCTTTCCCCGTCTCCGGGGTATGGCTAACTAGTGAGCCTATAACGAAAACGATGCTTCAAGACGCGGAAGGATACGTGTTTTCTGCTACATTTTACATTTATGTTTTTATGTCTATGTACACCCATAGAGAAAGTTTGTTTGGGTCTCCGTTTGCTCCATCACTACTTTTAACGTGATTCGGGTCCCTTGTAACTAATTATCAGTGCATTTATGAATAAACAAACACAGGAACTAATTTCAGATGAATCGTGCTGTCTTGCGTATGCTGATGGAGTCGGGAGGCAGCTGTGACGTGTGCTGTACTGGAGTTGCAGTACAAGCCCTGTTTTCTTTTTCTGATATCTTTTTCCCTTCATGATGTCATCTCTTTGTAAATACAGTAACCCCCTCCCCCATATATCTAGTTTATATTTGTATACTCTGTACTGTCGCATCTTTCTTCTTTCCATGTTATTTTGTCATTTATTTGCTTTGTTTTCCTCACCATTTAGCTCTTTCCCGCTTAGTTTGTTTTCATTCAGCTTGCCGATGTCTCCCGTCAGAGGGCAGCATCAGTCGAGAGGAGCATTTGAAACTACCTGTCTGTCACATCTTCTTTCTTTTTTCTTCTTTTTAATTGTTTTAAGAAGTGTTTTAGTGTTTTATGTATCAAATATCATGTATTTAGTATGTAAGTATAAGTACTCAGTGGCTGAACTCATGACATTGAGTCAGTGTAATGTAAATATTGTTTTTATATGCGAGTTGGCCAGTGCCTTGTGACAGGTGGCAACCCTGACACACAGGTGTAGTAAGATTCTCTCTGCCTGTTTGGCGTTATGAGAGCGAGTCCCTAAGGATGCCGCAAAAATACAACTGCAGGTACGAAAAGCCAACATCCACATCGGTAGTTCTATCTTAGTTTCGAGACGATCAACATGTAGTTAAAGTTACTAGTTGTTTGAATAGAAAATCGTACTAACTGACATACCGTTCACGTTTTAGAGCGGCATCATCGAACTGTGTGTGTTTTGTGATACATCAATGTGTGATCAAACAGTGCATTGAATCACTCTATACTCACGAATACCATTTATTTGGTGTTTGACATTTTTTTTTATTTATTATTCAATATTATCAATTTGGCCAGCACCGAATCATACCGTGCACTGCCAATGGAAATGTGTGGCATCCAGTCAGTAAACATGCCAGTGTTAGAAGATGGATGATTCAAGCTTGACTTTGTGTTATTAAGCACCCATTTGCACAAACAGCAGCATAGTACCTTGGAACTTGTGAAATTATTCAGTTCAATGACAAGCCTCCAAAAGTTCACCTTGTCAATAAGGTACGTTAGTCACATTCCATGTAGTCAACAAGAGTGCTAACGCTAAAACCTTCACTATGTCACATTATAACCAGTTACGCTACTAAAACTGGAAAAAACATTTTTTTTAACAACTTTGTGTGCTCCAGAACTTTCAACTCTTGGACTGTCGGTCCCATCCTTGGAACTCTTTACCAGTGTGTGAAACCCCAAGTGACCCCACTCAGATGAACACTGCAAGTTTCACTTCGGATAATGTCACCTTTTGGATATATATAAACAATCTCCTAGTGTAACTCAAAATACAGTGACGTCACATAAATTGTGTGTTTAAAAATACCGGTAAAAGTCATGGAAGTGAGCTCACCAAAAATAGTGTTGTCTGTTGTTGTGTGAATGTATATAATTCGACAGGTACAAAGGAAACATGTCTGTGATTAAGTGTCGGTAAATAGTGTCTTTCATACATCTCTGCTCTTTCTAAATTCGTCAACCTCTTTTGGAATAAATCTGAATCTTGAATCTCTACTTGAATTACATCGTTTGTCTTCACTTGTTCTATGGTCACCTGTGCTATCCTGAGTGTGCTCTTCACAGAGGTGAGTACTGTAAATTTAGTGCAGCATACGTGTTACTATGTTTTCAGGCTTCCTAGGTTGATGCAGACGGAAGGTGGATCTGAAATTATTTCACCTTGCTTCGAAAGTACTTCATAAGAGATTACATTGCTATTCTTGCAGTCATGTGTAACCTACTAACCCCTGAGAAGAACATATCCAAGGCGAGATATGTGGTCTATTGACCTTATTTGTAGTTTTGATAGAGAATCTTACGCCTCTCCAGTAATTAATATTTCTGTCATTAAATTCAAGGCGCCCCTATTAACGTAAATGAAACTGGAGATCTTTTGTGTTGTTAACCTCCACTAATCCCTTGTTTGGAAATTAAAGTAAAACTTGTAACTTGCGTGAGATATCTTTAGGTCGAGGTGGAATTAATTAACTTTATTCTAAATTTTCGTGCATATCATTAGCATCAACACCTCACCTTCTCATTTTTGACATACCTTGTAGAGGCACTACACATTTTCTTGGCTCCCAACGCACAGGCGTTATACATTTTCTTGACGTCCACCGTTGGGGGTTTACAATTTCTTGGCGCCCAACGTGGGGCGTTATACATTTTCTTGACGTCCACCGTTGGGGGTTTACACTACCAAGATTAGATCTGGCGAAGAATTTTCAGAAACATTAATATCTACAGAGGAGTTCCACAGGGAGTTGCTTTGAGCCCCATCCTCTACTCAATATATGTAAACGACACTCCGACGCCTCAAAACAATAGAACACAACTTGGACTATTTGCGGATGATACTGCATATTGGACGTCGGCCAAAACAGCTTCAGCAGCTATTAAAAATCTACAAAAAGTGGCTAGACAGTTTACAAAATGGTGCAAAACCTGGGGTCTCATACTAAATGAGAAGAAAACTCAGTTTATAATATTCTACCCAAAAGGACGAGGAACCAGAAAGGACCAAGAGATACAAACATCAAAGCATCCAGTACCGCAAAATATCTTGAAGTTACGCTAGATCAAAGACTAAATTTCAAAAATAACATAAATGATAGACGAAAACAAGTTTTCTTGGTTCTTAAAACAATTCTTCTTTCAAATGTATCTATGAGGGTAAAAATACGGATATATTTATCTATTTTAAGACCTACAGTTATGTACGGTCATGAGCTCTTCCACTCAAACATAGACATCAATTTATTACTTAAATATGAAAGATACTGGCTACGCATTTCCAGGAGAATGTGGAAAGAAGAAAACCAAACGCTATATAGTGAAATACCAATTACTCCCTTGGACAGATATTTATAACATAGGAAAATGCAATACATTCTTTCGGTTAAAGATAAAAAATTGCCCAACTGAACTTCCTTACAAATATAAATTATAAGATAGTCACTCCATAATCACATTACAGAAATTATATCAAATCGCAAAATAAGAAATACACAGTGGAACAATAAACACATATAACTAATAATTACATCTTATCTAGCACGGATGCTACAAAGACGAAGACATATGAACAAAATTAATGGCACTTTAAGACCTAAATTCAAACCTTTCCTTATCTTATACCCAGTAAATATCAGACTTTAAACATGACCTGACTTTCTACATTGATCAAGTCTTTCTATAACCAAATAATTGAAAAAACAACAGATAGGAATTGTAAATAAATTATAGTACAAACAAATGGCCATATTATACTAAATTATAAAGAAATCCTCGGCCAGAAGACCATCCCAGAGACCTTGGGTAAATTTACTTTATTGATTTGATTTGATCTGTCATAATTTAACTAAATCATACACATATTTAGATTTTGTAGTAATGCAAAGAGTACTTAATCAAAACAAGATAGATTCTTTAAGCGTCTGGTGAAAAAATAATAGCATTAGTTTTTCGCTATTTTAAAAATATATATATATATATGTATGAGAGTTCAGAAATTACAGACAAAAAGAATGCACACAAAGTAAAAATATTAAAATTATCTTTCTTTTGGTTGAAGTTTTATTTTTCAAACTCCAATCAAAGGATTCCAATACTAAAAGTGCTGAAGTATAATATCAATAACAAAGATATCGATACATTTCCTTATAGCTTGCACTATTTGCAAGATTGTCAAAAATTCAATTCAAAATAGTTTGTGCCATTAACTCTGCTCTAGGTATCATATGAAACCTTTGATACGATTATAATGTAAATGATCTTAAGGTCCCGGAAACATACATCATTGGCTTATTAACATGTTCCAGCTATGTAGTATTTGAAAGGTAACATTAAA
>JAGDQP010048632.1:0-10773 GCA_022664845.1 Lepisma saccharinum
CATAGAATCGGCAAAGTACATTATATCTACTATCTACTTCTTAATACATTCACTGATGAGACTTACTATGGTATTTACAGTACTATGCTTGGCTCTAAATCCAAATTGTCTGTCTGTTAAAGCAGAATTATTCTCTAGAAAATATACCACTTGCTTGTTAATTATTACCTTAAATACTTTGGATAATATTGGAATTATTGATACTGGTCGATAGTTATTATAATTTTCTTCCTTTTTTATATATTGGAAGTACTTTGACCACTTCCATACAATCTGGAAAAGTACACTCTACAATGCAACTATTGAACAGGTAGGCAAGGACTTCGTCTATGTATCATGCCCCCATCTTAATTATAGCTGAGTTTAGACCATAAATATCCATCGTTGAACTGTTGCTTAAAGTATTAATGGCCTCGAATACTTGCTTAACTGTTATTCGGCTGAAATTAATATTCAACTGTGACCTATTATTATTCACGTTTGGCGCTTTTTCAAGATACGTAGACATTTTTTTAAATAAACGAAGGCACCGCCCTCACTATTTGCTCAGCCTTGCATACAAAATTCCAGTTAAAATTGTCCGAGGACAGATTGTGATTTGTGCATTTTGGCTCATCATTGATGTTCAGTGATTCGTTGATGACGTTCCACTTAGGTTTTTTTTTTGCAGTCAATATTTTGTTGCAGTTAAAATCCAACTTTGCTTTTTTGATTTTGATTTGGTACTCATTTTTTAAGTGCTTTATATCTGACTCTATAATAAGTTAAACCAGAATCCTTGTACATTTCATATGACAATAATAAACATTGTTCTTTCAATTTACGTAATTCTTCATTATAGCACTTAGGCTTGTTTACTTTGTTGTTATTCACTTTCTTACGATATTTTATAGGAAAAGCAGTGTCAACACTATTCAGGAGTTTTGGATTTAATTTTAAGGCCTTTAGGCAACTTTGGCTCAGGCTGGATAAATGATAATGGGATGAATTGGTGGAATAGAGAAAGTGGGCGGAAACGGGGGAACCCCAAGAAAACCCATGCACACGGTGTTTTTCCACCACAAAGCCCACATGGCATGAACAGGGATCGATCCGACAACCCCTAGCACCAGAGGTGAACGCTCTACCATTTGAGCCACTGAGGCCCAACAATATTAAGGAATTACATGAAAAATTACTCCATTCTCAATACCTTCTATCTATACTCCTTAAATTTGGAGTTTAGAAATGAGCGTGTATGTCAATCAGAAAATTCCTAACATGATTTTAGAAAAGAGAAATAACAGAAGAGTACAGTGCACGGATTTAGCGGGAAAGTAGAGAATACAAAATTAGGACCCCTGAAAAAGAGTATGTCTGGTAGCCCTTGACAGAAGTTGTTTCCGAATGTTTCTTTCTAATAAAAACCTTTTTTTTTTTTAAATATATTTATTCTTCAAACCGGGGAGACAAATAGCTGGGGATTAATGTCTTCATCCGAAGAAACTTTCCGGAAACTGGGGGTGAATAGTCACTCTAGTATAGGTGAGAACTTCACACTATATAGGATGCTGATTGTATTTTGTGTTAGTTTGTTGATATTTCTCTCCCATCCCGGGCAAACAGATATTGGACAACATTGCTAAAAGATGGCATCAGTTTCGGGGTTAGGGTAGCGTTGTGAGCCTTCGTAACATAAAAGGAATAGTAAAATATTTATGGGTATGAGGATTCCTCGTAGCCGAGCGGTTAGAGCGACGAACTACCAACGACAAATGCAGAAAATTCCAGCTTCGAATCCCACTGCAGACCGATAGAGAATTTATAAACAAAATCGATATATCAACGTGAAAGAAATGGATGAAAACAACAACTGTGGTGAGTAATTCTCCGTCGTGAAGTTCAATAGTTTCTTCGGTCAAATGGCAAAGGTGGTTTGGAGCCATTGAACAGTTAGGTAAATACAACTTTTCCAAAATACTACACTTAATGACGTTGAAAACCATGCTGATTCTAAACGTCGAATAAACCGAATAACATTTCGGTACATATACAACGTTAAAATTACGTAGCGGGGGTAATATTGAATCCACCCTTTTCTCAACGTATGTGTGCTACTTAGGAAGGTGGACATGTCATCCGAAAGCAGGACGCTTGGTAACCGTGGGTATAGAGTCTATTAGAAACTTTCTTAGAAACTCATAGGCAGGGTTACCAGATCATTTTTTACCAAGTGAGAACTGTAAAATTAAAAATGGAGGACAACTTTGAATTTTTTTCTTCGAAAGAAGGACAATTAAGCTAAGATTGTTAGCCATCTGTGGCTACCGTTCATTTAAATTTACCTTTTATTGACTTTTTACCCTGGTCACTAGAGAATTGAGAACGTTTCAAGATATTTATAAAAGGGGAAAGACGAGATAAAAAAGGAGTACATGTCCTCCAAAAGAAGGACACCTGTTAGCCCTGAGTTAGGACAATTGAAATATAAAATCGATACATTTGATCCAATAGAAGGCGAAAAATATTCTACATACAATCATTCAGTTTGTCCTGCGTTTGTCCTTTTAGGAAGCAGAAGGGAGAGGGAAACCTCAGAATGATTGTCTGTCCAATCAGCACTGCTGCCACCACTACTCCATTCAGTCATATTGTGTTCATTGTTCCAACGATTAAAGAAGTTCGACAAAAAAAACAGATTCCATTTTGCGGAATCTGATTGTCATTTATTTTGTGGTCATAAGCTGTACAATGAATGCAGATTCACGCATAGATATCGTAATGCAATTAAATTCCAATTAGTTTTGGTTGATTCTCGTTTAATATCACTACCATTGTTTTTTTACAAACAAATAAATGAAAGTAAACACGTGTATTAAATTGACAACACGTATCTGATTTTCCTGTGTATAAACCAGACGAATGTTCTAGTTTCTCCATTATTTAACGTCACCGGTCAGATTCTCGTTCAAGATTTAATAGACTGCAAATTAAACAAATAATCAACGCGTCAAGTCAAAGTAACATTTTGTAGCAAAGATAGGAACATTCAACAGTCAAAACATTAATTAAAACTGAGTTTTCCTTTTTTATCTACAAAGTGTCATTCAATTAATTTATTCATGTTTCCATCCGTAACAATATTTGAAAACCTACTAGTCTTATTAAAACATACAATAGTTTCCGTATTTCAATGTTAACCATTGTATTGCCATTTTCCTTTTCACCAGTGTTCATCAACATGCTTACTACATACATAGAGTAGGGTTGCCAACTTTTGGAAATTGAAATACCGGACTCCCTCCAGGAGTATGTATACTCTTAATATTGTGACATCATCGCTCGTCAAAAATGTGAACAACCTGAATTTCCGCAAGTATTTTCAGTTTGGGATGGTGTAAAGTCAAAATTGGGATGGTGTAAGTGAAGTTTTGTACATTTTCTATCAACGTTTTACAGCAAAACTGTCAAGGTTGGGGGAGGTGTTGTAGAAACTTTGGGGGTAAACAACCCCCACAGGATGGGTTCTGGCGGAAAAGTTGAGCGATTCGGAGTTCGAATTTAATAACTTGAGTTACTTTTGAAGCATTTATGAAACTTAACCTATTCTAGTTTTGGTTGAGTCGGCACATGTAATTTTTCTAGTCTACCGCCAATAATACATCGTACTTTAAAACAGAAAAGCAAATATAATTGGCAATATAATTATGGCATGCACAAAATATACTTGAAAAATAAGTCTTACCAGCTTCGCTATCCTCCACTCTCCATGGCTTGAAGAATCGAAAAACTATTAAATTTGTATTAGAAAACTCCAAGATACGTATATAGTCACATTCTTGCTGCAATGAATCTTGTTACTTAATAATCTTGCAATGAAATGCGAAATTAAAATTATTAAAAAGTAGCAAATGGGGTAGTTACGGGAGCGACAATAAAATTATCATCTGAGTTGACAAGTATTGTTAAATAGCCCTAAATCTGTGGGGTGAGGAGAGAGAAAAAGAATAAAAAACAAGGGTTTGTTGCGTAATAAAACATCCTCTGTCTTCAGAAATCAATTAATACGATTGTATATAATGACAGATAGAAAGAAGTATTTTTAGAAATCATTTAATGGCTAATAAAAATGGCGAGAGTAAACTAAGTTAACATTTAGGGCTATAAGCATTTCGTATATTTGTATGGCTAAATACCTCTCCAAATATGCTAGATTTAGCCAAGAATAGGCTACATTGGCATCACTACCACCTTGCAAACGATAACATCACTGCGACTGAACAACAAATTCGTTGCAGAGTGGAATTGTGCTAGGGCCGTGATCATCCGGTTGTCAAATGCGATACATTTTAGAATCCAGATTCAACTAAATCTACTTTCCACGGAATTAAAAAATAATATGAATAGAACAGAGAATAGGACTAGTAAGAGGAAAAATTACCGGGCATTTAACGTCCGGTTTTGAGGTCGTACCGGACACGGGACAAGGAGGTCAAAAACCGAACCGTCCGAACTCTAAATAGAGTGTTCAGAAAGTCACGCAACCCATGTAATATTTGTTTTCTATTGTGTTGAGGCAGGAAGCAGTGTAGAGGTCTACTGCAGGATTGTTTATTCACTTGAGGAACGGAACTTTATTTTGAAACACTACATACGGAGTATGAGTTACGGAACCACCGCATCATGCTTCGCAGAGGCGTATCCTGAGAAGACACCTCCGAATAAATCAACAATTAAACGTCTGTATGATGAGTTCAAGAGAACAGGGAGTGTGGTTGAAGCACCCCGAAGTGGTAGACCGAAAGTTCTCACAGAAGACAAAGCAACGGATATCAGTGCAGCAATAGTCATAAGTCCCTGCGCAGGTTGTCTGGCCAGAGTGCTGTGTCTTGTGGTACAGCTCATTACGAAAAACGTTGAAAATGTTTCCGTACAAAATAAGAATTGTACAGGAGTTAATGAATGGTGATTAAGTGAAGCGTGTAACGTACTGTCGTTGGTTTATGGAACACGTGACGTCTGATGGGGAGGAGTTGGATGACTGATATTAGTTTGACGATCCATGGTTTCACTTCGACGGGTACGTGAATTCATAACATTCCCATTATTGGTCAACTGACAATCCTCGTGTACTGCATGAGTCTCCCCTTCACGCCCAAAAGTTGGACGTGTGGTGTGCCATGTCTCGAAAGAGAACTTTTATTCTCTTTTTCGAAACAACAATAAACAGTGAACGTTATCGTCGGCTGGTCACGCAGTTCTTTGACTCTCTGACTGACGAGGAAAAGGAAAGAACATGGTTTCAGCAGGACAGCGCAACAGCCCATACCTCTCGTGTGAGCATGGACTCTCTTGAATCTGTGTTATCTGGGAGCATCATTACGAAGTCACTATGGCCGCCCCGGTCTCCAAATTTCACTCTGCCGGACTTTTCCTTTTGGGGATTTCTGAAGTCTGCGGTCTACGTAACGCGTCCATTCACTTTGGATGAACTGAAGACAAATATTCAACGTACTGTGGACAGCATTTCGTGTGATACACACCAGAAATCTTCAGGAACATGATCAAAAGCGTGCACGTGTGTGAGGAAGTGAATGGTGACCACTTTCAACAACTTTTATGGTAACTCGATGGGTTGCGTGACTTTTTGATCACTCTGTATACATATAATAAATCACAGCCATGTTCAATCCACTAGTGGATGAGGCCTATCCCCGAAGTTAGGAGTTGGTCTATAGCTCCCACGCTGACCGATGTGTTGGGAGAGGAGATCCGAAGCTCTCTCTGTGATTGCCACCATATTTTACTCACAGCAGCTCCCAATTGTAGTCACGATGCTGGGTCAACACCGAAATTTTTTAGCCCTCACCGAGAATCGAACCCGGAACCTCTCGCACTGAAGTCGAGCGCGCTACCGACTAGGCTACGCAGGAGCTAATATATATATATGTGTGTAATGTATATGTGTATATACGTTATAGATAGATAAATAAGGTTTCCCCTGAATCTTCTGTAATATAAGTTATCTTCTACAGGGTAATTCAGATCTAAGCACGACGAGCATACCAAAGGTAGTGCCTGTGAAGCTATAACGTTTGTAATAAGAGCAAGAGATAAATAAAACTGAATTCATTTCTGGAGTCTCCGAAGCCAAATAGAAAACAAAAAAAGAAAACCTTTCTCATCCAGCTTCTGTTCGCATCTTCCACTTCACCAGTATCGTCCAAGTATCGTCCCCAGAGGGGTGCCTTCATTACAGAGAACAAATGTAAGTTTGATGGCGCTACATCGGAGCTATAGGCGTGAGTGTACATTGTTCACTCCATTTTGGCAATAGCCTGAAGTGATGCAAGCGAGAAGTGGGGTCGTGCATTATGATGGTATATCAGGATTGCATTGCGATTTCTTCTCGGGTATTTTTCACGAATAGCTTGGCGAAGTTTGTGAAGTGATTTGATGTATCTGCTGCTGTTTATGGATGACCCTCTGTCAAGAAAATCAGCCAAGATCGCCCGCTTGTTATCGCAGTACACATACACCATCACGTTTTGGACAGCGCGCACAATTTTGATTTCTTTTGGGCCTAGGGTAGCAGGCATAGGCCACTCCAAAGACTGATTCTTGCTCTCCGAGTCGTACATGTATGTCCATTGCTTATGTCTCATCACCTGTTCAAACACTGTCAACTAAGGTTCTATTATGGGCGTCAAATTACTCCAGGAGATCCATCTATACCTACTGTCTCCTTTGTATTAGTCACCTGTTAATTTTGATAAGGAGCCTATTTTGGACTTACCTTTCGGTATTCCAGTTCTTTGATCATCTTCTTGACAGTATTGCTACCACATGACATGTCTGCGGCAGTGAGACGACGATCAGCCCTACGAAATCCATTCATTTCTTTTGTTTTCTTCTGATACAAATGTCACAGGACTTCCAGTGAGAGATTTGTCTTTCACACTAATTTCTTCCCAAATCTTAAACTTATTGAGACATCTTCGGAAATTACTTACGTCAATTGTCTCCTCACCATAGACGTTTTCAGCATTTCATGGATGATGGCGGCAGTACATCCTTCTGTTATCAGGAACTCAATGACAGACCTTTGTTTATGCTCCACATCTATGGTTGAGCAAAATCTGCAATAACGAAAACTGATGAAAACTTGCACTCTATGAGCTGCTCAAAAGGAACTATAATTGGATTAATACTTTGCAATTTAATGGTCAACAGGCATTCCTTTCGGTACGCCCCTTGTACATTGGTTTCCGGAGTTTGTTGTTGACTTCGAAATAAGAGAAGGAATGTTCCTATAAATATGAGTGAAACTTTGCTTCGTTTTGGAGATACAGCGTTTCCAACGTAGAGTCCAAAGTTGATGCCTACAATGTGAAGAAAATTAATAATTATTAATAAATCAGAAACGATGTATTGAATAAAATATTCCTTGGAATAGGAACTTTTTCTTGGTTTGATGTCTGAGATCACATCCTGAAAGTAATGGAGGTAGTTTTGAATGACCCTGCATTGATAGACGATAAAGATGGTGTGAGTTAGTGCAGATGTTTCACAATTAAAAGTAAAGAACTTTCTTTAGACTTTTCTGTTATCTTTTGTTTATTTACCATTAGTTATTCATGCGAAATAGGTTGCTCACGTAATATACTCTAATAAGAAAGCAATCGACGACAGGTGCGTTTTCAGAATTTAATATTTTAATGATGAAAAATATTGCAATATTTTATACTCAGCTCTCTAACATTATGGTAACACATTTTGTTTTACTTCCATATAATATAACATATGTTTGTTTCACAATGTTATGCTTTCGCATGATATATTCTAGACAAAAGAGTTCCTGATCTATAATGTAAAAATAATAAACTTCTTGTACACTTTTGTATACTTCTGTAAAATTTAATGTTGTTCAGAAATGTGTACAAGAGAAAGATCGCACGATTATCACGGAATATTTTGTTAAATTGTTGAGTACTTCTTTGTTTTTCAGGACCACCTTCTATATACAGTTCTTTTACACATCTTATTTACAAAACGTAATGGCATTTAGACATCTATGGCTTAGGCTAATGTTGGGTAGGGAAAAGAATGAGGATAGGAGCCGGCCAAGACTTTGGAAGTACTGTACTATCCCGGCATTTTCTGGCGTGACGCAGGAAGAACCATGAAAAACGTTCAGTCACAATGAACAGCCGCTGGAAGCGTTCCCAGGACCTTCCGATTGGTAAGCCAACACTTTAATAATTGAGCTATTCCCGTTCGTATCTCAGCAGAAGAGCTCAGAGATACTGTACGGTCCTCTTTCACATCAGACTAGCCGGAAATGTCGTCATTATGCAATGCAATACTCGATGAATAACTACCAAACAATGAACTTAAACAATAGAAGTTGTCCACCTCAGAAGGGTCTCTGTATACATCAACCCAGGGGAATAGTTTTAATGCCAGTTCCAATTTGACTCTTAGAAGACAACAGACCTCATATCAACACTGAATCGGGCATCCGCCATTCATCACACATTCTCTAAATGTATAGAAATTAAACAGATACATGTAGTTAGTAATGCACATGTAGTTTAGATGCATTCTCAATTGTTCCCCACGTTTTATATACTTTTATATTTCTATCTGTATTAACAATACATGAACAATAAATTTCAATAATTTTTGTATGCAATATTTTCTCTAACTTTCCTAACTCAATATATATTTTCATGGTTACAAGGATAACCATTATATTAGCCTATACGTTTCATATGTGCTTCATAGTATAACGTATTGCAATGGACATGCTAACAAATATAAACCTTACTTGTTAGAGTAAAGTAATGTAATTTGGCAGTATTTTGTAAAGAACGTAATATTTCATTTGTTTGTCAGTGAACTGATCTCGCCACGATAGATATAATCGAGCAGCATATCTTAAAGGAAACGTATCACCTTATCTACTGTGACAAATGTGGATCCTTAATGCACACTGCCAAATTACCTATACTGCCAAATTACCTGTACTAAAAAATTACGTATCTGCCAAATTATTTATACTGCTAAATTACGTACACTGCAAATTCCCTGTGCTGCCAAATTACCTTACTTTACCCTACTATCGGAAATCCATTTTCCCCTTTCAGTGCAATTCCATGTGATAATTCATTAAAGCCAATACTATATTGCAAAACTTGGAAATTCATATCTGTAATCATTTCCAATTTTTTTTTCATAGTTTTGCAATGAGTGTGGAGTCATTAATAAGTAATAAGGATACACAAATTTTCGTTTCAATATCACCTTTTACTTGGGAACAATGGTGAAATGAAACAAACGTTCTGCTCAAATGTTTGAACTGGAAATTCAGTTGTGTGATACATCTTTCAGGAAATACAGAATCTGTCCAAAAAGTATCCGGACTGATTTTTTTCTAGCCAATGGGAAGGAGTGAAGGGTGATCCCCATGGTCATGGACGTTGGTGGGGGATGTGTTGTATATGAAGCGACCTGAGTCACTTGCTTCTTTGTCTGTGGAAAGTGTGGATTGCAGACTGAGCAATTGTTTTGGGTTGTCGTCAGGAATCAAGATGAATTGGACAGCTGCATACGATCTAGTTTCTGGTACCGAGGGAAGAGAAAGAAGACGAGCGGAGCCTGGTCGGAACTGTAGGGAGTCTGAGGCAGCGTTGCAGCATTGTGCTTCGCCAGAACTTGATCGCATGTTGCTGTTCAATTGTGCGCTGCATCTTGATTTCTCAAGAGACGACAAACAAACTTGTCACTCCGGGTACGATCCACACTTTGCAAAGACAAAGGGACAACTAAACCTGGTCGCATCGTATACCTGATATCAGTAACAACACAGGGTGACAACATAGCCGTTTCACCCTCTACGGTATACCTCAATGCTATATTTCCAAACAAATTATTATCCGCGAGATAGTAATAGCGATGTTTTATAGTATGACAATAATTCAGCATGAAACCTTACTCCAAATCTTGAATGATTCTTCTACAGTGCTCATAGATCGATCAACACAATATGCCGTGCCCATTATCGCAATAAAATTTAACGATACAGGGCCCAAATCCCACCACGCTATACCAATCTAGGACCACTGTAACTTTAGGGGATTGTATTAGTACCTAATACATTAGAACTCACTTAAATTCTACAAGTATCCTGATTGGCCTAATTAAATCAATTTTCATGCACAAATTTATTACATTAACTAAACACTAGAACTACATGCAATTACAAATAGTACAAATTCAACAAAATCAACATCATAATAATAAAAATTCACCTATTTACAATACATAGAAGAAATACGTCATCTGTTCCTCCTCACAAGTCTCAAGTAGGATCGTATCAACAAGAACAAATAATTGACTAAAAATGATCCTCAATCCCGTCAATTCCATACGCCTTCAATAGCTGTGTTCCAAGATATTCACGTGCTTCCTGTTACGATGTCAAATGTGGTGGCTATCCAAGTTGTCAAATCAAAACAACAAACAGCTGACTAAAGTAAATGACTATATGAATTTAACACTGCACGATAGAATCATCTGCCAAAGATCTTCATAATAACATTAGCATATCCTATTCACTTGATACTTACGAAAGGTGATGTCGTATTTGGTAACAAAAATTAATAGATCCAATACTAACGTACAAAAACCTCGCTCTGAAGTTAGAACTCTTCAGACGAGGTAGCTCGGTTTTACCCAGAAGGCCCTGCGAATCAAGTCACCTAGAGCAAGAAACAATTGAAAATCTGTATC
>JAGDQP010048633.1:0-14704 GCA_022664845.1 Lepisma saccharinum
CTATCCTTTATTTTTTTCTTATATATCCAGTCTTTACTTGTTTCATTATATTCACATTTGATTCTTATATTTTCTTTCGTGTTTATGGCAACTTAATTTTAGTTTAATTTTTCGCCTTCTTTATACTTTTTCATATTCTTCTTACACTTCCATTCCCTCGCTTTATAATCACAAGGAGAATAACAATTCTTAAAATAAATGTATTATTCTCTTAGATGTGCCTATCCATTGTAATTTTTCTTCACAAACTGTATCTATACATCTTCCATTGTTTGTAATTTTAGTACCCATGTTTCTGTTATTACTTCTTGCTGTGTATGTGACTCAAAAAGCTTACAGGGAACAACAGTAGGGTAGCCAGAAGACAATGATTAAATGCCGGACACATTGACGTAGAAAGCCGGACTTTATTAATTTGCAAACCTGTTCCCCACATAATTCATAATTGCGTTTAGGCATGTTTGGAAAAGAAACTATAGCAAAATGCTGATATATAAAAGTATATCGTAAACTTGCCTTTAGAGGTTTGCGCGGATATATTCTTGTTACGAGTCCAAATGAAGTGAATATCATATCACTATAACTTAGTTACTACTTTAGGTTTGAACTGAAATTCTATAAATACAAATAGTTACACATTTACATTTTAAAATTCTTACCTTATTGATATTTCTCTGCTCCTCGAGCGGCTTTCAGTAGACGCTTTGTTCTGCAGGAATTCTTTAAAGCTGTCACTGCACGTTTCATTCTCACTTTTTTCTTCAAAGTTGAAACAAACTTGAAGTTCACACTTAACTGTGGAGATATTAAGTCAGTTGTGTTCTTTTGTCTAAGCAGCATTCATTATTGAAAATACCCGTTCGCAGTAAGCATTTACTACTTTGTATGGAAAGAATAAATGAACTGACTTTCTTCAAATTTTCAAAACCTTTCTTGCTTGGTGCTTTCGAAAAGTTTTAAATACCTTTCTTCAACAGTTGTACAGCTCTTGAACATCTCTGAGGCTGCTACTTCTTGAAACACCTTGCATTCTTCGTAAAGTCCTTCCATCTCAATGGACTTTACACACCTCAACAGAACTGACAAAATCTTCAAAAGAACAGCCGGGATTTCCAAGCGAAAGCAACGAGAGTCTCTTATGTAAACTTGTTTCACTGAAATCATACCGCTCGCGAATGTATTGACGAGCCCGTTTATAAAAATTAAAAAAAAAATCACATTCGCACTTCGTTTTATCACAAGGAACTAATCGTTTTATCTTAGAATTAACAACATATTCAAGGAATCTCTCTGCTATTCTATTTGTAACCTTTTTATCTAGATCTTTTAATTTTTGGTAGACACTGTTTTGGATTCCGTAGTTTACACTAGCATTATCACCCTTGTACGCAGACACATTCTCAAGATTTAAGCCAGAACCAGTTACTCTGTCTACAATGTTTGTTGCAATCGCGGCAGACGTTTCATGCGAATCTTCATAAAAGACTAACAGACAATATTGGATTCCTTTTTCAAAATGAAACTATCGCAAAACTAATGAGAAACACTTCGATGATCCGTGGTTTGAAGCGTCTGTGCTGATAGAGAAATGCATGCCCTTCCTTGTCTTCTAAATAATCCGTATGTACTGATACTGAAAAAGGTGCCAATACATTATCACAAAGCGACTTGCTTTTAGTTTTACCGCATGTGACATCATTAACAATTTTTGAATCGCTGGAAAGAACACGGTAACAGTACAATCAATGCTTCTCTAAGAGTGATGACGTTTCACAGAATGATAAACCAAAGTCAACTCCGGTGTAATCACATTATCATTATGAGGAGACGACGAACTAGAGAAAAAAAGATTGCAAATTTGAACTTGAAGCCAATGAGCTTTATCTTTATTTGTTTCCATGTGTTTGCTAATGTCGCCTTTCCCGCGGTTGGACGCATCTATATCACTTCTGCAGTACTACGTATAAAATGCGTAATTCGAACCTTTTGTACTTCTTTTCACGCACTGAAATTCTTCCGCCCTCATAGAAATACAACAACGTACACCTGTTTATCACTGCCTTAACAACACAAAGAAAAGACTTCGTCAAACTGTCTGCAGGTCTTTCGCTGTCAACTATCACGCGGTCACACGTGACACCTCCCTTCGAAAACAATTGAAGGCTAATGAAGCAGACAGGTTTATATAATGATATGGCCTGGCCAGGGTTGCCCATGTAATGGTTTTCCAACCAAATTTTTTAGCACTCAACTTTTATTACTTTGCAACTTACAAAAAATGTACTGATAATTTTCCAATTCTGAAAAAAACTGAGACAGGAGCTATCACAACAAACGTTTATAATGAGACACCTGAAAAGTAGGACAAATGGGCATCCGACTCGACTACTAACAAGCAAACATACTGATGGGGCAGAAAAAGACTTATTATTTTTTTCTTCTGTCATGTTCACAATGTCAAAGTACCTGCACATGCAAATTTTGGCAACTGGAGTGCAATTACTTTGGGAGATATCGATGATGTAAAAGTCAGATTCTTGTTTCTGGAGAGTGAAGAAAAAAGTGTGAAAATAGCTTTATTTTTTTTAATTGCTGAAAGAATTGGAAAGCAAGTACACAGTAATGGATACTGGGTGGAAGGCGCTATCTGTTAGAGTTTTTGTTTATTATGGCCGCCATCTTGAATCTAGATTGATTTTCTTAAATGGAAAAGGGATCGTGTAACATACCATTCTGGGCTAGAATTTCACGAGAAATACCTTTCTGTTGTTAGTTTTAACGTAAATGTATGGTTGTGAGAGAAGATATTATGTGACACTAGTCTGGGGTAATGACACAAGAGTCTGAAAACACCCATTTCGTTTTGAAATAACAAACGAAATGAAACCCAAATGCATACAAATCCATATCGATAGGGCACTGTTGCCAGGAACAATTTGTATGCGTTTGGGTCTCATTTCCTTTGTTATTTCAAAACGAAATGGGTGTTTTCAGACTCTTGCGTCATTGCCCCAGACTAGTGTCACATAATATTTTCTCTCACAACCATACATTTACGGCAAAACTGACATCAGAAACGTGTGTATCGTGAAATTCTAGCCCAGAACGACATTTTACACGACCCCCTTCCTATGTAAGAAAATCAATCTAGATTCAATATGGCGGACTTCAAGATGGCGGCCATGATGAACAAACCCTCCAACAGGTAGCACCTTCCCATCCAGTATCCATTACTATGTATTTGCTTTCCAATTCTTTCAGCAATTTAAAAATTTAAGGGTATTTCCACACATTTGTATCACTCTCCAGAAACAAGAATCTGACTTTCTTATCATCAAAGTAATTGCCCTCGAGTTGCCAAAATTTACATGCGCACATAGTTTAACATTCTAAACATGACGGAAGAAAAAAAAATCATATTTTTTTCTGCCCCATCAGTGTGTTTGCTTGTAAGCCGGACGCGGTACACGACCTCAAAAGCCGGACTGTCCGGCCAAAAGGAGGACGTCTGGCCACCGTAACCAACGGTACTGTTTGAAACGAAATAGTTTGCATTTAATTATTTTTCAGTATCGTTTTCTTTGACTTGTTTTTTAAGAAGTCATAATTACTGTTGAAGTATCACGGAATAGCCTTAAAGTCACATTTTGTTCTATATTGTATCGTACAGTGATGCTACTTCCAAACTTTTACCTACACTACTTAAAATTAGTTCAAAATATTATTATTTTGATACATTGTTTTTAATGGAATTGCACCGCTACACGCGACCACCCTCAGTACTATAACTTTAGGAAATCCTTAAAAATTTAAAAATAAAATAATAAGAATGCCAATACGGTTCCAGGGCAAGTACAGATTACTGAAATGTGACACATCGTTGCCAGGTTGAAACACAACCCATATGTAAAATATTGGTTTACTAGACACTAATTTTTTTGTAATGTGTATGGGAGTGGTCACTGACAATTAAAAAACAAATGAAAACTGGAATCCATTTTTACTATTCTATACAAAAAAAAGTATTTACTATTTTTACTTTAGTCGTATTGGAAACGATACTTCTTAGAAATTTTCTGGATCTTATCTACACATTCAGAGCATTTTACGTTCCACACCATTCCATATTCGATCTGGATCCAAGTCATGAGGTTAAAACAGTCCACCATAGAGAATTTGAAATTTGTCAGTTAGGTGAAAGTTACACTATATATCCAATGACCTCTATCTAAAACCGATACTGGACTGACTGCATCAATTGAAAATTTCATGAATACATGAAGCCATGGAGCGGAGAGGACATTTAACTTCGTTTGTCCACTTCCAGTCTAAACCAATATGGATAAAATTTTCGGTTCTAACTAAGTTTTTACGCTTAGTATCGCTGAGTGGCCCGTTTTTTTTTTTGTTTTATGTCTTAATTCATGAAAAAGACTTAAATATTACTTGAAGTATTTTTTATTATATGCAGAGTACGGTATACTATTATATGAATAAGTCAGGAATTAAACACAGGCCACGCAGCGATAAGAAGAGTATAAAACTGAGTTAGAACTGAACATTTGGTCCATATTAGTTTAGACTGGAAGTGGACAGTGGAGTTTAAATATTTGGTTTGGCGTCTATCTTTCGACACTACGTAGTCACTCCAGTATCGCTTCATAGAGCTTAATGTATATACCATAAGCATTTTTATAAACCATTGTTTGATATTTAATAAAGTTGGATTGACAAAGAAAACTAAGTCATTACATTAATAAAATCAAATTATTCTTTTATTAATAAAGTAATTCTGCTCAAAGTATTCAATATTTACAGTGAAAGATATTCTGATTGTAATATTTCTCTATTTTCTTCTTCACAGCCTGTGACTCATGGATTAGTGATTGTAGGTTACGGACAGGACGAGAATACCAATAAAAAGTATTGGATTGGCAAGAATAGTTGGGGCAGGGACTGGGGAGAGAACGGCTATATAAACGTGCAAAGAGGAACAAACGAACGATATATTGAATCCATGGGAGTGGAAGCTATTATAATACCTTAATTGTAAGATATACGGACAAAGATATAGCCACTGGATTAATTGAGAGTCGAACCTTAAGTATTTCACTTTCTGGACTATTGTTCTACAATTGAATCGATCATTACACAAGAGTTTTTCAACATGTATCATCACACACAAAATCTTTAGTTGAATTAATAACACATTCATTTGTACTGCATATAATTTATGTAACACAACTATCAAAATTAAAGACGTTTGCTCAACGTCATGGATTTATTCATGTTTTGAATATGATCTCAATTAGATTGGCTCAACCGAGGTTGTAGTGAATACACGAGTGCTCTCAAAGTATGTTAACATATTCGTCTTATTTAGGTTTTGAGAAGAAAACTCAAAACTAGTTTCATAAACCGGAAATCTCGTGTTACTGTCTTAAACAGCCGAAAACCATGGATGTGTGTGTTTGGAAAACTGTAAACAACAAAAATTGTTTTTTTAACCAACTGGAAATTGCAATCGAAATCAAATATCTTAAAATAGTTTTAAAATCTTCTTGTTAAATGTTTTTGAAAAATCGCAAAAACCGCTCATAAAATTGCTGTTCTGACTTCACTAGAGCATAGGGCGTTTACAAACATTGGTGGCACACTATATACTGTAACTTAATGGATTTGCAACCGCTCAAGAAGTGGGAGAACTGGATTCCATTCGCAGTCAGGCTATCTACTAATGTTCGTGTACCAATTTCAATATGGTTTCACACTTTAACACTTGGACACTGTGTAAAAAGGGGAAATCAATATCCCTCACTTGATCATCGTTTAAAGTTTCAGGTTATTTTTTCAAGTATTTTAATTAGTGTGTTTTAATGTAAGTTTTTACGTAACTTTTAAACTTACTGTTTTTGGAAATAAAATTGTATTATATACTCATCAATTTTCTATTAAATTCCTGGAAAGTTGACCATTTAAATTTACAGTTTCTTCTTTAATATATATTATAGAGAAACAAATTGCGAGGTACTTTAACTAATGCATGTAGTCTGGAACAAAATTGTCTGATGTTAGCAGACAATATTTGTTTGTGTTTCTTTAGCGTAAGTTCCCAGAATTGCGCAGACTGTAATATAGCTTATCTGGACGTTATATACATTATGTATTTTCATTATTGTGTTTGTACTAATAAAACAATAACTGTTCATTAACCCTAGATTACAAAGGCGTCGTCTGACAGACTACGCGACTAGTGCTGAAATCTCTCCCACCCTTCTTCCACTAGGTCCACACATTTCAAACTTCGTGTACCTTCAGTGCGGGGATAGGCAATGAAGGTGAAGGGTCGTTGCCCTCCTACTCGCTTTCTTTCTGTGTCATTTTTAATTCACGCCGTCTAGTAGACTACGGCTTTGTGTTTGCGTTACTTTCAACGTTGCTTACGAAGTACAGTGGACGAATTAGATTACAAAGGCGTCGTCTCACAGACAACACGACTAGTGCTGAAGCTATGTGTAGGGACCATCAAGCCAGTATCTGCTGTGAGTGCCAAATCAACTAGATATGTTATTCAAAACGCTATAAAGGTTTCTGTGGTTAAAAAATATGTGTTTTTTTTATTCTTTTCTAAAGTAGTCTGTAAGACTACACCTTTGTAATAACGTTTGGTACAGACCACCTTTGTAATCTAGGGTTAATTTGTATATGACATGTGAGAAGAACAATTGGAAAGGAATACAAGCAAAGGATAACAATGCAGATTTAGTTCTTGATTATTAACTAGGATTACCATTGTTATAAGCTCAAAACGGGACACTTAAAATATTGCCCATTAAAGATTACAATTTCTTAGTTACGGCGTTTTTCCATGCTCACTTTTCATTATCCATAATATGAATAATGACGTACTGACAGAAAATATACTTTAAAGTGCAATGTGATATTAGTCATAATTGTAAGGAGCAAAATGACAAAAATAAACACATTCAGAAACATTAGCAAATATTATTTAAGCAGGAAATAAAATACTGGAGCCTTTTTAAACGTTATAACTGTTTCATTTCCATATTAAAATAGAATTTAATACATTCAATAATAAAAATATCATACATTATATAACTGAAACTATCCTCTAACAGTTTGAAGATAGAACCTGAACGTTGAGAGTTTGCAGAAAGATGCCAAATGTGTTTATACACTTTGAATAACTATGAGAGAAATCCACTTGTACTGTACCATAAAAATAGACATCAATGTTTAAACTAAAAGGCGACATGTGATCTATCACAATACTATTCATTATGGAACAACTGGTTCTATGCACAATACCATTACTGTTAAATTCTGAAGACTATCATACTGAATGAGATCCTCTTCCATTTTTAAACACCTGTACCAATTCTTCTGTCACAAGGGATTCCTGTCTTCCATTCTCCTTTGAAACATAGTAGGAGAACATTTCATTCTTTGGTACCTTGCCGTTCATCGAAACATTTTATTTCTCCAACAGGATTACAAATACAATAGACCGGCATCCAACAGTCCGGAACGCCCGATTGTCCGGCATCATCCCAGTTTTGTTTCCTGTTAACGATTGTGAACGACAGTTGAAAGCGCTTGTCGCGGTTCGAAACCACTCGGAAGTGTCCACTATGCGTCTGCTACTGTTAGACGCAATCAGCATTGTTCGGAATCAATCGGAAGTGTTCCGAGTTTACTCGGCTGATTTCGGCTGTCACCACACACAGGTTCAGTTCATTGTTTTCGCTGTACGGCTTAGCCTATACCAGTAGTAACATGTACCACCAGATAGCCCGGCATTTTCGGTTATCCGGCATCGGGCCGGTCCCGAACGTGCCGGACTATCGGACTTCTACTGCAATATGACCTTCTAACAATCGCTGTCGATCACAAACAATGCTGCTTTGAATATGTGATCATGGAGGAGCAGAATTCATTAACAATGTTCGGTACTACCATAACATTTTCCCCAATTTTGTAAAATATTCTCGACACACATTATTATGTCAATTGTAGATTTAAAAAACCCCTTCTTCCTTAATGTCACTAGACTCTTTTAAATCTGATAAAAGATGTTTCACTTTTGTAGATACGAGAAACCTCGTAGAAACCTCTCCTTCTATCTCTCTTTTATTTGTTTAGTTAATGAGGTAATCATTATACACTGAAACTTGTGGCTGTCGTGTCATCGTTGTTAATTACGTTTACTGTTTCTTTTAACATTAAATGACGTTCCGAACAGAGATTACCGAAAAAAGATTTTTCATTAAATGTGCTTTTTCTTGTGAAAGGGAAATTAGTATGAACACAGTACAGCAAAAGTATCTGATATTCGTTTCAATGCAGAACCCAATGATAAAAAGCGAGAAGTCTAGCATATTCAACACTAGCAGATTCACAGAACTCTTGTATCTCCCTTACATGAAGAGTGAAAATATGAAAATACTTTAAAAGCAAAGCTTTCTACACCATTATGGTAAGCAATCTGTCGCTATCTGAACTCATTTGTGCAGAATATTGTGCTACATCTTATACCGTTTTGATTTTAGCCTTTGCTACAAATCGTTCATCCCACATCTCTATCAGGACTTCCAAAATTCGTGTTTGTATTGCCTGCATAAAGTCCAATAATTTTGTGTTCTAATTTGTCTTTTGTAATGTCGATATTTCACATTGAAGTTGGGATACTTCACTATGCAGTGACTGAAAATCTAATATTTTTGTTTTGTTTGAACACCAATCCTCGGATTAAAATAATAATCTTACTAACACGGGAAGTAGTTGTTCAACATCTTTGTTGGGTGCATATGAAGATTTCTGCAAATTTATGTTTCACTCTTCTTCAGCTAAAGGTGCTAACACATTACGTACTATGGTCTCACTTTAGTGCGCGGGCAGAATGTTTAGGATTATGAAGTTCCTTTATTAATTTTAAACATAGTCATTGGAAAAGAAACTATGCCTATATTTCAGCTTTGAGAAAAAGATGGAAATATTTTTGGTCGAAGGAATTCATAAGAGGGAAATTTGTAAGAAACGTGATTCTTGCTAAATTTTACTACGCTTTTCACCATTGGAACACCTCTAACTCAAACTCCACGAGAGCTAAGAGTCTACATTTTTAAAATTATATAGTACATACACCAACAAAATATTTTGTACAAATGTCACCTATAACATAGAAATGAGGCTTGTTTTTAAAAAAATGTCAGAAAATCATAATTTTCAATTTTGTGAACTTTGTGCTTCTTTATACAAGTGTATTCGAGGAATGACGACTTTTAATGGATATATTGTTTAGCACTATCAGAAAAAAAATGCGTTGGAAATAAATAGATAAATATTGAAAGAAACACAACTTCTTAAATTTGGGACTTCTTAATCGTACCCCGCTTAGTCATAAACTAAACTAAACATCATCCTTCCGTCAGTAAATAAAGACTATAATGATATGCCCAATCATGTTTTGTATTTTGGCTAGGGTAGAACAAGTAGGAGAAAATCGGGGATCGAACCAAAGGATTCGAAGTTCCGAAAGTTTGAAATGCTAGAGAGATTTTGAAACGACCACGATTCCTTTATTATGTATCAAATCTACATAAATTTTGGCGTAACTATTTAGTATGATATATCTAACTCCATGACTTATGGAACTCACAAGTTCATCACCGCAGTAAAAAAACGTTGCATGATATATACCACCTCGACCCCATATCTGGACCATGGGATGATCCTTCATGCGGAAAATGTACAATTTATCTCCTTGATCCCCTTACGTGCGTTCACAGTACTGCAAGAACACTGGGTAGCGTATCATGCTCATTTTTGTAAAAAAGCTGCGGGTGTATGCCTCCGCAGAGTACAAGATTTATTTAGATCTAATTCCATTTACAAGTTCCACCAAAGTTACTAATATTTCTACTAAATGCGGAGCGGTAATGTTTCATCTGCGTGCGTTATGTACATTTGAAGTGTTCTCTTATTAAATAATAATAAAAGCAAATGTTGACTCCAGAATATAAAGGGTACAAGTGACATTAACGAATAACAAAAGTCCGAGGTAATCTTTTATATATAACCTGTAACATACGGTGACATAAAATTGTCATATTTTTACATGGATACATTAAAATCCAATGTTTGTTTGTATTCCATATTCCACAGCCTTATTCAGTCCTCTACGGGATGAGGTCTCTTCCGGAGGGAGTAGTTGGTCTACTGTTCCCACGATGACCAGACGTGTTATAGAAGAAAGCGGAAAATCTCAACTGTGATCGTCACTGTCTTTTATTGACATCAACTCCCTAATTGCATCAGTATGCTCGGTGGATGGCAGATCCGGTAATCGAACCCGGAAGCCCACGATAAGAAGTCATCGACGGTAACTGCTAGACCAACAGGGCGGTCTATGTCACATATAAATTTCAGGTTATGTATAAAAGTTTACCCCGAAATTTTATATTCGAGGTCAGTGTCTCACTTGTGTCCCACACATATAATCTTAAAAATAATTTGTGACTTGGTTTACTTTACATTAAATTATATTGCTCAAAGAAAAACAACAATTGTAACTTAATTTCACAATAGTTCCAGATCAATGATCTTCAGGAATAATTAATTTCAGATATCATAATCCGATTTAGTGTTGTTCTAATATGTAGCTCCGGCAGCTGCTGCAGTAACGTTTATATCAACACACCACTGAAAGCAATATTCCTTTGCGAAAATGACTTCAGGTGTTTCCATCTTACGTCTGAAGGATGACGTAAATAGTCACTACCGACTTGTCCTACTCGTATTACAACCGTCTATTTGAGAAGACTTCGACACTCAACTTTTCTTTGCAAGTCGAAAACTGAGATCAAAATCAATTAATGAAGAATTTGAATATTTCTTTTACAGTAATTATTCCTCATGATTTCAACGATGAACACTATGAAAGATATTAGAAGACCGCATAGAAGCAACACAAATGAACCCTGCAAGTGGTTAATGGACAAAGTAACCAATCCATTCTCTTCAGTTCCAATATCAATGGAATCTCCTTCCGCGTTGGCCTGATAAAGAATGTCGTTGTACCAAAAATCTATAATTCCAGACTCCAGAAGTCTACGAATAATTTGGTCCATTATTGGTTTCAATGCTGAATTTACTCTAACGGTAATTCCTATAGGGTTCGTTGTTAGGCAGTCTTTTAAGGCATTTATGGTTGGCTTTTTAAAATGATCCAAAAATCTAGTCTGTGCAAAGTATTCCAGATACCTTCGTTTGTCATAATAAGCTAGCTTTCCATTTGCTACTCCTATATCAATATCTTTTTGGGACAGAAAGACTATCTTTTCTGAAGGGATGGGGAGAAAACTTTTCCCGAAGTTTTGCTCTATTTGACCAACCTTAAGGTTACTTTTGTCTAGTTCTTCTAAAGTTTCAATGGCGTCACTTTCTGGAGGAAAATACAAGAAAATATGCAATTTGGTTGAATAGAATGTGCTTAAGAGAATACTCATGATCCACCAGGCTGCAGTAACAATTCGTTCAGCGTTTCTTTTAGGTAAATGTGGTAGCGATACTTGAGAACATATACTGATAACGTTACAACAATTGTGTAGAAAAGTGGGATTTGCTTTCATATTCGAATCCCCTAATACACTTGCTGATGCAGTCTGTACAAAATACTGAAGCAGAATTCCCACTACAATTGTACCCAACAAGTATGTCCAAACCGTCAAGTGGAAAGGATAGAAGATCACCATGAAATAAGGAAGGAGTTTCGGTTTAGCTACAATTGCTGACAGGCAATCAAAGAAATAAGGGATAAGGAATTCCCATGGTTTCTGTTCGTGATATAAAAACAAAACACCAGCTGCACCAAGGTCCGCATTGTCCAATAATACTTCTTTCTTCATCCCCAACCAAGTGTGATTGGGCATTAAAGTTCCCCATCTACGTTGACTTTGGAGTGGAGTAAATGAAACAGTAAAATCTAGCATTGTAATCAGTTGCTTCAGAATACGAATATCTAATCCATCCGCAGTGTCCATCGATGGAGTTTCCTTGTAGATAACGTATGGTGGATAGTTGAAAGACGTAACTCTCAGAGTTGATCCTCTTAAATTGGTACATTTAATGGGAAATAGTTTCTGGTTTCTTATAAAGCCAGAACCATTCCAAACGTCAAGTAATGTGGTCTCCTCTTGCACTGCATATGGACAGGGGTAACTCACCAACTCGTATTCAACTTCACTAGTTTTTTCTTTGGTAGTTAAAGGCTCTGCTGCTACTAAATATGGTACATGGGCTATGATCTTGAAGACTTCCCCACGTATTTTGTTGGTATTCTCAAGTTGTACCAACAAGAACTTTTGTTCCAACATTGGGTATTCTTTAGTTTGTAGATACGATATATAACTCATCAGTTTTCTAGTATCAGTCAACATAATAATATGTCCGTAACATGACTTGGGGACTGGAATATTAATATTATCCCAGAAACTGATATCTTTAAGTGTTTCACTCATACAATACAATACGGTTGAAAGTCTCTCATGCTTAAATAATTGTGGAGAAAGTTTTTCCAGTAGATTTGAATCATCTGTTACCAGTGATACACAGTTATACAATAGGAGATATCGCGAAGTTATCTGAGAGATCATTGCTTCGAGACTGTCATAAGATGGTTCTTGGTCACGGCTACTGTCAAGAATTCCTGACATAACGCCAAAACCCGGTTCACCAAGAACACAGCTGAAGACGATAAGAAACAACATTACAAATATCGAGAGTATCTGCAAAAGAAATTGGAAATATATTAGTCATCAACAATTCTAGCAACACAGTTTTTTGTGTGGAACACTACAACATTACGGAAATACAATGAATTAAAGTTATTTATTCTTGAGTGATTTCCAACTGTGTTCGTTCTCGTTTGTTGAGAAAATCTTAAGAGCGTAAATACGAAATATATGGGGTTCAGTCCATAAAATCTATACCTCAGAGGTAAACTAACGTAAGTTACAATTAGGTATCCTTACAGGGGAGAAGTAAAAATATCATATTAAGAGAAATGGCGCTCTTACCATGGAAAAGAGCATTAAATTTTAAGTAGGTTTTCAAGGATTTCCCCCTCAGTTTCTTGAGGCGAACGTCGGGAGGTACCGTACGTAAGGCTCTGGCCGATACATTTTCCATCCTTTACCTACCCTACCCTACCTGAGCTAAATATTTCAAAAAGGCCATAAGTTCCAATTCAATAGACGTAATGGTAATGACAACAGTAATCAAACACAACAGGGCTTATTAATTGAATTTCACAAATAAAAAGTTACAACTTACATGGTATTTTCAACTACTAACGAAAAGGTAAGATTTATCGAGAAGAGACACATCAATAAGTAATTATTAAAATAAAAGCTGTATCAAAAGTTACTATCTATCTCGAGAAACAACGATATCTCCAAAAATACTCCAGAATCCGGTTCATCTTCAGAGACCTTGATTTACGAGGCTGTTTTAATCTTATAAGGTCACAACCTAGCTTGAAGTTACTTTTGCACTATAAGCAGTCAGTTTGTATCAGTGGCGGCTCACCAGATGAAGCTGGTGAAGTTCAAATTCACTTATAATTTTGATATGCTTTAACTGAATAGGCATTAATAAGTATTGATTGGACCAGAAAGTCAGTTAACAACATCTATGATCAGATAGTGGCATTATCAGTATCTGTATAAGCTCAGAAATCCCAGAATAAATGTTAACGAACAAAGATAGTAGAAACGTGTTGATGGATGAACATTTTACACTTCACCTTTTATTGTGTCACGAACCGCCTCTAGTTTGTATGGCATTATAGCGGTGAAAGAAAACAGATACAGAGACAGATTTGGCTTCACATACTTTTACTAACCTTACTGCTCTCAATTTAGTAAAGCTACTGCATGTCCATATTGTATTCGTGTACTATATGCACTCACAGTTTTTCTTTATTTGCTTTTGTTTAGTCGCTAGCATAGCATACATATTGAGTACGTTCAGTGCAAACATACCACGTAAAAAGGTTTTAGTCTCACTAAATTCTATCTACCTGAAGTCACTTCCTTTATCTGAACACAAGCACAAGATGTGCAGAAAGATCAGCGAAGTTCTTCAGCCCTAAAAAGTGGTGAAATGGAGAATGGATGAACCAAGTTCCTTAGCAACAGAATGTAAGAGAAACACTGGAAGTTGGTGTGCGGTTGCAATGTTCATGATGTTTCAGCCTTAGGGTTGGTGGTGGTGGGCGTGGTGGGTTTTAGGGCCACCACCAGCCTTATGGCTTGAAGATCATTAACCTTGCAACCTCGCGCCAACTTCCAGTGTTTCTCTTACATGCTATCGCGTAGGAGCTTGGCATATCCATCTAACGTTTCATCACTTTTTAGGGCTGAAGAGCTTCGCTGAACATTCTGCACTTTTGGTGTTTTTGTTCAGATTTCACAGCTTTTTGTACGTGATCTTTCTGATATATAAAGGAAAGAAAACAGCGTTACTTTCAAAATTACTTGCCGTTAGCTAACACCTACACACAGTCTAATCATTGCGAAAATAGTAAATGCCGAAACCGCATATTCCGATATGCTGACATTCCAGAGCCAATTGAACTCATGCCGCTCAATTTCCTACAATGGTGTTATTAGGTAGATCTCGA